>JADRCD010137933.1:0-21388 GCA_019843815.1 Montemys delectorum | reverse complement strand
TGCAGGTTGCTGTGTTGCAGGTTGCTGTGTTGCAGGTTGCTCTGTGCTGCAGGTTGCTGTGCTACAGGTTACTGTGTTGCAGGTTGCTGTGTTGCAGGTTGCTGTGCTGCAGGTTGCTGTGTTGCAGGTTGCTGTGTTGCAGGTTGCTCTGTGCTGCAGGTTGCTGTGTTGCAGGTTGCTCTGTGCTGCAGGTTTCTGTGTTGCAGGTTGCTCTGTGCTGCAGGTTGCTGTGTGCTGCAGGTTGCTGTGTGCTGCAGGTTGCTGTGTGCTGCAGGTTGCTGTGCTGCAGGTTACTGTGTTGCAGGTTGCTGTGCTGCAGGTTGCTGTGCTGCAGGTTGCTCTGTGCTGCAGGTTGCTGTGCTGCAGGTTGCTGTGTTGCAGGTTGCTGTGCTGCAGGTTGCTGTGCTGCAGGTTACTATGTTGCAGGTTACTGTGTTGCAGGTTGCTGTGTTGCAGGTTGCTGTGCTGCAGGTTGCTGTGCTGCAGGTTGCTGTGCTGCAGGTTGCTGTGTGCTGCAGGTTGCTGTGTGCTGCAGGTTGTTGTGTTGCAGGTTACTGTGTTGCAGGTTGCTGTGCTGCAGGTTGCTGTGTTGCAGGTTGCTGTGTTGCAGGTCACTCTGTGTTGCAGGTTACTGTGTGCTGCGGGTTGCTGTATGTTAGAGAATATGTTGGCCAGGTGTGTAAGGTGGACTCACGGATTCTTTTCTGCTAGTCATGATTACAATGGATGAAGTTCTAAGAGTGGAAAGGAGCAAGCTTTCTGTACCCTTTCAGTCAAGCAAAGCTGCACCCTAGTCCTCTTAGAGAGCAGCTTGCTCGCTGAACAACACGACAAACGACAGAATGCATGTACGTGAGTGAATGCGGATACATGCGTGAACGCAGGCATGAGCAAGTGTGTGCTGGCAAGCATGAGCTTCACTCACTTGAATTCTTAACAGTATAGAGGCAATGTTAAAAGCCATGGCCCCAGAAAGGTCCTGTAGCTGACCCCCACTACACAAGAAGGAGACAGGGGTTCCTAGTATTCAGAAACCATGCAAAGTCATCCAGAGCACAAGCCGACTCTGGCTCCCACCTCCAACCACCTTGTATTTCTTCTACGGCCCCACACAGCTGATCCATGACTCTAGTGACCTGGTGCAGACTTCCAGCCCGTGAAAGTCACATTTTGCCCTGTGCAGTCCCAGAAGGCATGCTGAAAGGAGGGCTCTCACTACCACCAGGGCCCCAGCCCTAGGCTATTATCATGCCTCTTGATGTAATAAATGCATTTTAAGAGAAGCAGATGCCTGAACAGTTGGACGGGAAGGACCCAAACATGCAAAGAGAATCTGCTTTGTGAAAGTCTGTCTGTCTGCCAGACACCGGGCAACGTGGCACCACCAGCCAAGTCTGGGTCCGGCTGCCATGTGGGTGGCTTGGGCTTTGGTTGTGCCTACTGACCTTTCTGCACCCCCATCCTCCAATGCCCCAATATAATCCAGTTGCCAGTTCTTCTGAAAGCAGGCAGGCCTGGGATGCCAATGGTGACTCTTTAAAAGTTGGCCAAGGTGGCAGAGCCATGGTGCAGGTTAGAGTACTGGGGATGCTTGGGGCTCTCCTGACCCAGGCCGGCCACTTCCCCTAGTGCTCCACTGGCCTCACTCCTGACTTGTGACCTGCCAGAAGCCAGTGATACTTGAGTAACTGATCATGAAGGCTTTCCCTGCTGCTTTCTCCTACCTGATGAGACCCTCTACCACCGTCCAATGTGCCAATACCCCTGATGGAAGGACCATTAACTTACAAAAGCTATCAGGTTGCCATTTCACTGACCACATAATGGAGGCAACAGGTTTCCAAAGGAACATCCCTCCCAGTACCCACACACTCAGGACTCCCCTTCACCCCAATGTTTGCTTACAGGCTGCAGCAGGGTACCGAACATTCACCGTGTGACCTGGCTCTTTGTCCTCGGAGAACAGGAGGGAGTAGCTGTCCCTATCTAATAGATGCTTCCTGTAATCTGTTATGTCTCCCCCAAGGCCTGGGGAGCCTCAGTGGCTGGTCTGTTGTGCCATTAAGAGTGGTGGACCCTTAAGAGGTGATCCCCCTAGCAGGAGGAAGTGAGGTCATTGAGGATGTGTCCTTGAGGAGGAGATTAGGACCCAGCCCCCTTCCACTCTGTCTTGCTGTGTCCTTGCCACCATGATAAACAGTTTGCTCTATCACAAGATCGCACCTGGGAATGCTGCCCCCTCCCTGGCTCTGGGCAGCAGCCAATGAGAGCCCCAGGAACTATCTATCTTTATAAGTTGATGCCTCAGGTATTTTATAACATTAGGAAGCAACATGCACAAGGTTCCACCACAAAAGAGATGACTTTCATGGTCACTTGGCTCAAGAGAGACACTTGGGGGAATCACTTGGGAACCCCAGAGTCTGGCTTTTCCCCTTTCCCACTAACTGAGTTACTTTTTAATGAAAAGGTGATTCCGTTTCCCCCTACGTTGGCTGGAGACCCCGCGTTCCTCTCTTGCACACCTCCCTCCTTCACCTTCTCTACGGACCCCAAGTATAGGGACCTGGATTTCTGACAAAAGCAATTGTACTGTCTGGTTTTGTGTGACAACTTGATACAAGCTGGAGTTATCATAGAGAAAGGAGCCTCCCTTGAGGAAATGTCTCCATGAGAAAATGCCATGTAAGGCATTTTCTCAATTAGTGATCAAGAGGGGAGGGCCCATTGTGGGTGGTGCCATCCCTGGGCTGGTAGTCTTGGGTTCTATAAGAAAGCAATGTGGAAGTGTAAGCTGAATAAACCCTTTCCTCCCCAACTTGCTTCTTGGTCATGATGTTTTGTGCAGGAATAGAAACCCTAAGATAGTGTTTATTCGGCTTACACTTCCACATTGCTGTTCATCATCAAAGGAAGCAGGACTGGAATTCAAGCTGGTCAGGAAGCAGGAGCTGATGCAGAGGCCACGGAGAAATGTTCCTTACTGGCTTGCTTCTCCTGGCTTGCTCAGCCTGCTCTCTTATAGAACCCAAGACTTCCAGCCCAGGGATGGCACTACCCCTTTGATCACTAATTGAGAAAATGCCCCACAGCTGGATCTCATGGAGGCATTTCCCCAACTGAAGCTCACTTCTCTGTGATAACTCCAGCTTGTGTCAAGTTGACACACAAAACTAGCCAGTACAATTGACCCCTTGTCAACTTGACACACAAACACATCACTATTAAGCCTCAACCCTTACTTTCTTATTCATCCCCAAGATCTAAAGTCCCACAGTCTTTACATATTAAAAGTTCAATCAATTTAAAATGTCCAATATCTTTTAAAATTCAAAGTCTCTTAACTGTGGGCTCCTCTAAAATACATTCTTCCTTCAAGAGGGAAAAATATCAGGGTACAGTCACAATCAAAAGCAAAACCAATGTCTGGGATCCAACTCATGATCTTCTGGGCTCCTCCAAGGGCTTTGGTCACTTCTCCAGCTCTGCACTTTGTAGCACACATCTTTATCTTCTGGGCTCCAGATGCCTGTACTCCATTTCTGCTGCTGTCCTTGGTGGTCACTGTATGGTACTGGCATTCCCAAAACACTGCTATAACTAGGCTTTACCAGTAGCCTCTCATAGACTGTCTTCACAGTGCCAAGCCTCAACTCCTTTGCATGACACCTTCAGTCCTGGGCCATCAATTGCAAACTGAGGCTGCACCTTTACCAATGGCCTTCCATGGCCTCTCACTGTGCCGAGCCTCAGCTGCTCTCCACGACCCCTTCGTGCTGTCAAAACCAGTACCACCTGGGTGACTCTTACACATTACCAAGTCCTGCTGCAGCACAAGGTACAACCTTGGCTATCTCTGGAACATAGCCTCTTTGTGCTCTCAGAAAACACTCCCCAGAAGATGTCACCTCAATGATGCTGGTCTCTTCTTAATCACCGCTAATTTCTTAGCTCCAGCTAACCAGTATCAATAGTCCCAGCAATGCAAAGTTTTCACTTTAGTAGTTCTGGTATCTTGTTAATCACAGCTGATACTTCAGCCCCAGCTAACCAGAACCACAGAATCTTCACAATCAAAACAGCATGGCCCTGATAAGAGTCTTTAATCTTCCCTCTGAAATTTCACAAGCCAGGCCTCCATCTCTGCACTGTTCTCAACATGATCTTCCAAGCTCCCACAGAACATCCCACAGAATTCTTAACAACCAGTGGTTCTTCTAGCTCAAAGTTCCAAAGTCCTTCCACAGTCCTCCCCAAAACATGGTCAGGTTGTCACAGGAATACCCCAGTATGCTGGTACCAATTTGTCTTAGTCAGGGTTTCTATTCCTGCACAAACATCATGACCATGAAGCAAGTTGTGGAGGAAAGGGTTTATTTGGCTTACACTTCCACATGGCTGTTGATCACCAGAGGAAGTCAGGACTGGAACTCAAGCAGGTCAGGAAGCAGGAACTGATGCAGAGGCCATGGAGGGATGTTCCTTACTGGCTTGCTTCTCCTGGCTTGCTCAGCCTGCTCTCTTATAGAACCCAAGACTTCCAGCCCAGGGATGGCACTACCCCTTTGATCACTAATTGAGAAAATGCCCCACAGCTGGATCTCATGGAGGCATTTCCCCAACTGAAGCTCCTTTCTCTGTGATAACTGCAGCCTGTGTCAAGTTGACACACAAAACTAGCCAGTACAGATAGCAATACTAAAACCTCTTCCCTCTGTCATTGGGTGTAACTGACTTCCCTCTGTCTCTCACCTGAAGATGACAGAGGCTAGGTCATTGGGTGTAACTGACTTTCCGTACCTGTAAAGTTGTTATTCTTTCTCATTGATTCCAGAAATTTCTCTCACCCTTTGTAGAGAGCCCTTACAATTCAAGAATTCTTCGTCTAACTTCCACTTCTCCCAGAATTCCTTGCTCCAGACATGATATAGAAATACCTTGTGTGACATCGTTACTGATACTCTTAGGTTTTTTGCTGTTCTTGTTATTAGTGGGATGGGATAGGGGTGATATAATCTCCCCTAAAGCACTGATAATTATTGCCTTGTGACTTCATCTGAGCTAGTCAGGTCCTGATGCTCAATGACTCATGCATCATCCAGTTCATCTCTTCATGTACCCCATGAGATGTACAGAGCGATACTGAAGGACAATGTTTAGGTCACTTCTCAAGGGTACTTGGCCAGAAGATATGGGGTATGGTTTAGTTCTGCATTTCCTGATTGTGCTGGACCTTCTGTGTACTTGATTCCATTCCATCTTCTGTATGATAAAGAGACTGGAGAGCCAACCATGGCCTTACTGGACTCTCTTGCAGCTAGAGTTCTGGATGCAACATTCTTCCAGCCAATGAAAGGAGATTTGGGAAGCTGGTACAAGGCCACCTATGAGATATATGACCACTGCTGTCAGCAAAACAGCACAAACTCACTATGCCTCCCACAACAAGGACACATGTTATCATTCCAATTACTGGGAAACATGGAACATCTTGCATTTGTCATGATTCTGGAGGTGTCTGTGCAGGTGCCTGCACTGTGTGTAATTGTTCCAGGAGCCTGGACCTGCTTCTTTGACTATTGGTGGCTTTTAGGGTATTGACTCACTGAACAAAATCCCCTCTGGTTCCAAATATCCACCTTGGACTTTTTTTCCAGCCTAAACCTGAACAGACATCCAGCATAACACTTGGGGTGCTCCTCAACCTATCAGGTAGGAATGGGGTATCCAACCTATCTCCCTGGAGATGCTCAGTAAAAACTCACTCAAGGAAAATGTGTCAGTGTTTAGAAATGAAGGACTATCAGAACCCTTGTTTCTGCTGTAATAATCAAGACCAGGAAAGAATAAGAAAGGCTACTTCAGGCTCAGCATGAGACTGATCAAGTCCAAAGCAGGGAGATGAAATAAGAACTCACTCAGTCCAGGATCATGTTATTATCCATCTCTGTCTCTAGAGAGCCAGGTGAGGGGGCAGCAAGGTGAGAATCTATTGTCTGGATAAAAGGAGGAGGGAGTAGAGGCAAGGAGGGGTGGATGCATGGATGGGTGGGTGGATGGACGGACGGATGGATGGATGGATGGATGGATGGATGGATGAGTGGATGAATATGTGGATGGATGGATGGATGGATGGGTGGATGGATGGATGGATGGATGAGTGGATGAATATGTGGATGAATGGATGGATGGGTGGGTAGATGAATGGATGGATGAATAAATGGATAGATGGATGGATGAGTGGTGGATGGACAGATGGATGAGTGGATGGATGGATGGGTGTATGGATGGATGGATGGATGAGTGGATGGATGGGTGTATAGATGGATAAATGGATGGACGAGTGGTGGATGGACAGATGGATGAGTGGATGGATGGATGGATGGATGAGTGGATGGATGGATGAATGGATGGATGAGTGAATGGATGGATGGATGAGTGGTGGATGGACAAATGGATGAGTGGATGGATGGGTGAATGGATGGGTGGATGGATGGATGGGTGGGTAGATGCATGGATGGATGGGTGAGTGGGTGATGGATGGATAAGTGGGTGAATGGGTGGATAGACAAATGGATTGCCTAAACAATGAATAGGAGAAGGTTCCTCAGTTCTTGCACTGAACAGATTCTAGATTGATGGCTCTTCTCAGAGTGAGCTGTTCCTTGCTAGGATTCTAAGTTGACCATAAGTTTTCCTCCGCATACTGTTGCACCATCTTCCTTACACATCTAAGCGCTTCCGTGTGCCAAATGGATGTCCTAGTTCAGACATCTTGTGAAATGGGGAAGAATTGCCTGTGTATTAATAACAGCAGAAGAAGCCACATGTTTCTCTGTCTGTAAGCCACCAGTACACACTCACATGGCTAAGAATCAGAAAACACCAAAGGCTGAGGACAGGAGGGAGCCATTGGAAATCTCTGCTGTTGGGACAGAAAATGCCAGAACCACCTCAGGAAAGGGCTGGGACAGTGTGATAGAATCACTCAGCATCTGTCTCTGCAGAGACCTCAACACACCACAGAGGCAGCTGTGTCCAAGGAGGCTTCCTTCTCAGCAGCTCCAGCTGGGCTCCATCTTGTAGTCAGTAACAGGAAGGAATCCTCCATTTCAGTAAGAGAGGCCAGCTCTGTGTGCTAAGTGAAAGTCAGCCCCGCGGCTTTCAAACCCTGGGCAGTTCCTCTTAGAACGGGTTCTAGGCAAACCATGGGGCTGAGTATGACCCACCATGACAGATCTCTGTGGCAGGGAGAGGTTGGGGCTCCTGGTCTGGGCATTTGAGAGAAAGCTGCGCTCATGAATGAGCTGCATATACTCCAATCCATCTGCAGGCTGTGTGAGCCCAACTGAGAGGGAATAGTGCAGATGTATCTGCTTTAAAATGTCTTTATCCCTCCTTCCCGCCCCTGTGACCTCTGGGACAGTTGTGGAGGTGGGATGGGAAGACTGTAAGAGACAGAAGAGATGGAGGGGAGAGTGAAAACTTGTCTTCTGGACAGGACAGGAGAGCCGCACTCATGAGGTCAGGGCAGCTCTGGTCATCTGCATAAAACGTGCACAAGACCAAGCCAGGCAACACTGAAGTGTGTGTGTGCGTGCGTGTCAGGAGCTAGTTTATAGACACCACTGCCTAGCTCAGGAGCTGGGGTGGGGTCCATCTCACTGTTGATGTCTCCTGGGATGGGGAAGAGATTCTGTCAATAATGATAATAATAACTATTATTATTATTATTATTATTATTATTATTATTATTATTTATTATTAGTTCTAAAGAGCTTGTTCTATTTATTCTATTCTGCCTTTAGAGAGGAGCTGAAGCAATTGTGTCCTTCTCCCTCCTCCACCAGCAAACCCCCGAGGTACTTACGTGGTTCAATGGCGCCTTTCGTAGCTGATGCCGGCAGTTTGTGGCTATACATCACAGATAATACCACAGAGTTCCAAGGAGATAAGAGGAGAAGCAAACACCACAAGCCAACAGCCTGGGCCCAGGCTCCAAGCTGCTCTGGTCTCGGCGCCCACTGTGCAGAAGGGGCCAGATCAGATTAAAGCCACCAGTGCCGCATTATCCTGCTGGGCTCACTAACGCTCATTAAGCCCTGAAAATCCTTTTTACGGTGTTTAGGATGCCTCAGGAGGCCTTGGCTGTGTAAATATTATCCTGTCTTTAAATCCTACCAACAGGCCATGAGCAACAAGTGGGGTCCACGGTGGCTGTGAGGAGCGACCAGAAGCCAGGCCAGCAGTCAGGAGCCTGGGTCTGCAGGATCTGTTTCCTCTTGGGCCTGCTTAACGGGGCACCCTGGGGCCCACAATCTTGGCCAGAAATCAAACACCCTGTGGACAACAGCTTAGAGCAACACCCACTGGGGACAGCTGGCCCGCCTGAGACCGTTGACTAGCCCTGTGTGTAAATGGCCCACAGCCGAGGAGGAGGGATCACCGCTGGAGTGACCTCTCCCAGCTGGAGGCATTTCCCTCCGGTGGCCCACACAGCTGGCCTCTCTCTGCGCTGACTTCTGTATGGAAAAATGGCTGGATGGGAAGGGGAGTCTTGGAATCTATCAGATGGAGCCCTGGACTGATTCTGCTGAGTCATTGTTACCATGGCCCTAGTGCTGGTACTCCTTTGACTTTTTTACAATGTATCTTTTAAAGCTGATTTTCAGATCTGGGTTGAGGTTCTAGCTTATGCGCCAGTCCCACAGCAGGGTGCACGGGTCATTGTCTCTCTCGTGTCCCCTGCAGCCTCCACTGTGTCCGTCTGTCATAGACAGTGAGCAGTATGCACAGGTGACACAGTCCTGCTTACTGGCAGTCACAGTCGGCTGGGGAAGCAGTGAGGACACCCTGGGCGCAGGCACGTTTCAGCTTGGCATCGAAGCACACTGGCATTAAGTCAGAAGGGAGTGGGACCCTGCATGTGCTTGGCTTAGCAGGCAGTAGTTGCTCAGTTAACATGGTATCTTTTACTGCCATTGGGTGGAGCTGAGGTCTAGCTCATAGTCGCAGTATGTGACTCTAACATGTCTTTCCCTTTCTGGGCCTCCAGATTCCATGTCTCTGAATGCAGCTGACTAGAGTTCTTCGGGTTTTTGTCTGGTGCACCGAGGATGAGCACTCCTCACGTGCTAGGTGCTGAGTGCTTGGTTATACCTGGTGCTGCCTTCGAAGGCATCCTAGTCTGTCAAGTCGATGGCAGGTTAGTAGAGTGGCCACTGTCTGTGCTAGCCAGTAAAGAGTGTTGTGAAAACTGTCTGATGGGCACTTGGTGTATCCTGACAGGGAGACAGGAGGTAAGCCACGATCATGGCGTCATGAGCCGTTGTCCAGGCAGCTTGCATCTTGCACAGCCCATGGGCAGAGAATGACTTCACACTTTTACTGTCCATCCAGGTCCATGCCAGCAGTTCTGCTCATGAAGGGTTATCCTGGGCACATACTGAACATACAGTGTATCACGGTGGGGAAGGCATGCCAGAGGAAGCATACGGCAGCTGGTCACACAGAGAGAGATGCACTCTGGTCTCCTTTTTATTCAGCCCAGGACCAGTATGTGGAGCATGATGCTACCCACTTCTAGCAGATCTTTCCTGCTCAGTTAAAATTCCCTGAAAATGTCTCCCCTACCCCCCAACATGCACAGACAAACTTAGAGATGTGTCTCCCAGGTGGTTTCAAGCCCAGGCAAGCTGACAGTGACCATAGCTATATCATGTGGCCCCTTCATTTATGTGCTGCCTGTGGCTGCCCCAACAGGTGGCAGGTAGCCAGGTTACCTCACTGCAGAGGCCCTGGGGCCTCCCCTTTCTAAAGTTCACCACAGACCTGAGGAAGTGGCCTCCTGCCAGGAGGCTGAGAGACAGGTTGGTAAGCTGAGGCCTAGGAAAGGGCTTGGTGTGTAGATGCTGGGGAATCTAGCCTGGTTTTGTCAATAATCATGAGCTGGGAAATCAGCTGCAAGGCCCCATCGATCGATCAAGCAAGTTTAGAGAAGTTGAGCCTGGCAGAATGAGTCTAGCACGCACACAGCCCTCACCCAGTGCTGCCAACGTGGGAAACATAGTGTTACATTTCCCTGGGTATAGTGGTGCGGTACCTGTTATCCCAGCACTCAAAAAGCTACTGTTAGGAGGGTCACAAGTTCAATCAAAGCTAGCCTGGGCTACACAGAGAGACCCTGTCTCAAAAATTTAAAACAATCAATCAATCAATCAATCAATCAAACAAACAAACAAAAACAAACCTACCTAAATGCCTGAGAATATCACTTGGGCACAGAGCACTGACCTACTATGTGTATGGTCCTGGGTTCAGTTTCTTTGCTGAACGTTCAAATCCACCAGTACTCTCCAGAAAGCCAGGGCCGTGTGGATGCTCCAGGTATCATTCTGTAAACTCCTATCTGACACACTGCTGACTCCTGCTAGGTCACACAGAAAAGCCTCGACTCCAGACTGTTCACTTGCAAGTCAACGTCTCCAGTCTGTGTTCATAAGCCAAGACATTCTCTGCCTGGATCCCGCTATGTGATCAAATTGCATCCTGGTGAAAGGAAAAATACCAAACAAAAGTGGGCAGTAATGTAGACATTTTTGCAGCCACCCCTCCAGGTCCACCCTGGAAGTCGTATCTATATCACGGGCTTCTCTGAAATCCAGCCACACCATTGGGAAGGAGAAAGGCAAGAGAAGAAAAGCCAGGCTTTCCAGAACAAGCCATTGGGAGGGAAGCTGGGGGTGGCTGGAGAGGCAGCTGTGCTGGGCACAGTTGGCAGACCCAGCTCCTGGCAGCTGTGCAGAAGGGAGCTATCTCCCTTCGTCGTGTGAGCTGCAGCAGAGTAATGAGGGGTGGGGTGGCAGGCGCGGGTGGGTGGTGGGCCCGCCAGCTGCCTGGAAGCAACTCCTCAGGCACGTGAGTATATGTGCTTTTGACTGTTTGGCATGAGCGTGCATGAACATATCCCTGGGGCGTTGGGGAGGATCCTGCAGCTCTTTTAGGAGAAGGGTCTAGCGTTTTCTGTGTGGCCTGATATCCCTGCAGAGGCTCAGAATCTATCACCTGAAGATAGCGCTTTGGACCTTTGCAGCCACCTGTGCTGGGGACACTTAGAACAACCCCTTGAATGTCCTTTGAGGAAGGCTTTGTCCCCAGAGCTAGGTCCATTAGTAAGTTGGTGGCCTTGGCCACTGCCCCACAATGCCTCAGGCTGGGAGACCCAGCTCATCCAGGTCCCGTCTTCCTCCAGGGACCATAGCTATGGGAGTGCAACCTGTGTTTTAGGGCAAAGCCTGGACTCTGGCTGCCCCTCACCAGGCTTGTGCTCGCCCCAAGTAAAAAGACAATTCAGTCAGCACTCATGCAGAGAAAGAGCACATAGAGCCCATAGCCCCTTCTGCAACCCCCACTCCACCTTTATAGGTTTTAAACTGGAGAAGAACGGGGGCAGGACCAGAGGCTGCAGTCCAGCAATCCAGGTCAACACAATCCGGCTCAGCCTCCTCTCAGCCCAGGTCTGTCATCAAGTGGGGACTCATGTGGCTCTCACAGTGACCTTCGGAAGACACAGCTTCTCCCCACCCCACCCTCCCACCCCCGTTCGTTCATCACTCTCATCCTGGCTATCTTGCAGGCTGACCCTGCAAGGGAACTCTTAGTCCTTCTTTCCCTATGGCACTGCCGGTGGCACAGTCCCAGTGTGGTGTTCCTGCAACCTGTGGTAATGCAGATGGAAAAATGACAATTTTGCATCTTGAACCTTGGCTGGAACAAGAAAGGGCAGGTTGTCAAAGAAATAGGACAGAGGCAAGATGGAGGAACCCCTGCCTGGGAGCCCAGCATCCCAGATATTCAGGGCCTGCTAAGAGCTGGTTAACATGACAGCAGACCTGTCATGGTCACAGCATAGGTGCTGGAGACAGAGCAGAGTATCACAAACCTCAGTTCTCTCCCTCATCCAGAGAGCAGTCACCCCCACACTGAGCTCCAAGGCTACCGACCACCCTGGGCAGTCACCAGGGTCACGGGGGTGGGGGGAGCCTGGCCCACACCACATTTTTCCAGGTTCTGCTACCCCAGGTTACAGAAGTCTCTGCTGACTTCATGACTCACCCACGAGTGGTCTCCCTGATTCCAAGGCTTGAGAGCTTTCTCCAGCTGTGGCCTTGTCAGTAAATGGACAGGGACTGGAAGGACCACAAGGAGCCAAGAAGTCAAGTATTCTTTTCGAAGGAAGAGAATCCCCCCACAGTGGGACTGATTGGGCTGTACCTGCTTATCTACCTACTGAGCAGCTAAGGGCTTTAGACCTTATTTTTAGACCTTATTGGCCATGTATCTTGGTGACAGAGATGGCCAGACTGGGCAGGGTGAAGGGCCCTGCACAGAGGTGAGAAAGCCGGGCCTGACAGGGGATGGATGTGTTCCTGGCCAAAGCATCTCCGTGCTGCCCGAGCTCATTTTCCTCCCAGCCCTGCCTTTGCTGAAACACATGCTGGAGACTTGGCTTGTTAGATTGATAACACCTTTGTTTGACCAGATGCAACTTAATCTACTGACCAAACGGCAGGGTGCCCCAGAAGGCCATCTACTCCGCAGGAGCTAGGCTTCCTGAATCAGCCCTCCCTGAGCTTCTATGACAGTGGCTACTGGACCAGGGGAAGGCTAGCCTGGAGCATCTCACTCCATGGCTGTCCATCACCTAGGGAATGCGTGTGTTCGTGCCCAGGGCTCATACTGACTCCTGGAGTCCGTGGGGCCAATCCTCTGCCAGTTCAACTCCAAGACCATCTACAGAATCCTCCATGGCTTCGCTGGGAGCCTCATCTCCACTCAGCAAGCTCATAGCTGCTCTCCGGTGCCAGTTCAAGCACTGGTGTCACATGGAAGGGGCTTTCCACTTGAAAGGGGAGAAGCCTGTAGAGCAGAAGCCACTTGATGAAGTCATGCAGCTTAGGGAGGAGGTGAGAGCTGAGACTCCCCCACTTTAGCCTGGCACTCTACAGGACTGGGCTCTAATTCCACCACACAGCAATGTGGGCCTCAAAAACAATGGGCTTTCTCTGAGTTCCAGGGATCATTGAGCTTCAGGCGGGGGGTTTTAGAAGCAATCTAGAATACACTGTCTATTGTGTGCATCAGAAAGGAGGAGCCACAGAATGTGGGGGATACAATAAGAAGCAAAAAACAGGCTGATTCTGAAGACCCCGGCTGTGGCAGAAACCAGGCAAAGTTCCAAAGCAAGAAGGGACTGTGATGATGGAGATGGGGATGGGGATGGGGATGGGGATGGGGATGGGGATGAAGGCGGTGATGATGGGGATGGTCATAATGGTGATGGTGATGATATGATTGTTTTAAGCAGCAGGATGTTGGTATCTGCTGGAGCTAGCTTTAAAAATGACCATTGTTCTGTTGCCTGCTGTGGTCTTCACCTCACTTCTGAGAACAATGCCTGGCACAACTACTAGTGACGTTATTCACTGCATCCCCTGACTCCTGGAAATGTGCCATGCCACCAGTTGGTCCACGAGTGAATGAATGAATGGGAAATTCAATCTCACAGACCCCCCGCCCCCCGAATGGGCTCACTCTGTGTCCCCACACCAGCATGCACAGGCTCACTGTGCACCCCCCTGCATGGCCTCACTGTGCACCCCCCTGCGTGATCTTACCGTGCACCCACCTGCATGGGCTCACTGTGTGAATCCCAGCATCGGTTCACTGAGCACTTGCCTGTGTGGGCTCACTGTGTGACTCCCTGTGTCAGCTCACTGTGTGCCCCCTGCATGGACTCGCTGTGCGCCCCCCTGTGTGGGCTCACTGTGCACCCCCCCCCTTGAGGTTTGATTGTGCTTTCAAGTCACCAGCACAAGCGGGACTTTTAATCCACTGCTCTTTGGTTTAAGAGTCATTAGGAAGTGCTCAGTAAAGGAAACCTTACTTAATTGCCAAATGTTTGCGTGAGAAATGCATTCCCAGGAAGCAAGAACTGGTCATGTTTTACAGAGAAATAATTAGGCCAAGGAGATGGGAGATTGTATCTGAGGGTCAAGGTCTCCCACCCTGAAAGGAATGGGAAGATTTCAGCCCAGGAGTTTCAGAACCCCCGGTCCCTGCAGGCCAAGTCACAAAAGGGTGCTGTCTTGGAGTAAGGGGAAAGGGGACATTGGATGGGGGTGGGGCACTGTGAAGCCAGAGGGTACAAGGCAGGAGACAGATCTGTCTCTTCCTCTCCCTCTCCCTGGCCAATCTCAGGCCCATTTTGAAAGACTGATCTTCTGAAGGGTTTCAGCACCTGCCACTTTTTTGCAGGAAGTTGGCAGATTGTAAAGACAGAAGCTAGAGCATGTACAGCTGGGTGTGCATGTGTGAAGATGTGCGTGTGTAAGCTATGCATGTGCACATGCGTGTGTGTGCATGCCTAGGGGCAGGTGCGCATACCTATGCCATTATCGAGACTCCCCCCAAACTCCCCTATCCCTTGCTTCCTTCATAGCTCCAGACTGACAGGGTGGGCTCAGTTTCCTGATCTCTGGTGGCTCTTTGCCTATTTTCATGATTTTAGAAAACTGCATTGGAAACCCGTACGTTCTTCTCCGACTTTCTGCAGAAACAAACTTGCCGCGAGGGAAATCTGCCCTTGTAAGTAGAACCTGGGTGAGCTGGACCAGGATCGAGGGCCATGCCAGCTCTAGAAACACCACAGCCCTGGTTTCCCTCCACATTAGGTGTCATCACGGTGGGACCTTGTGTCCCTGCCAGTCCAGAGCCTTTGCAACTCCTATTTTGCAGATGAAGAAGCTAAGGCTCAGGTGATGCACACAGACCTTCGCTTCCCTTCTGGAATGGACACAAAGGAAGGAGAGTAGATGTCTTTGAGCTGTTAGGGAAAGTCCTCCATGGCCTGCTTTGCTTCCCTTCTGGAATGGACACAAGGGAAGGAGAGCAGATGTCTTCGAGCTCTTAGGGAAGGTCCTCCGTGGCTTGCTTTGCCTCATAGCTTTTTAGGAAGGACCTGACAGACTCAGAATCTCTGCACAGCTGCAGAGAGATCATATCAGAGAAACACGATTGATTAGCACCCTGGAGTTATCGATCGGTTTGGTGTCATTCCAACATGGCTGACAGCCTGTGGGTGTGTCATCTGAATCCTCCTTCCAACCTGGACTCATCCATGCTCCCCTCACCCCACACACAGCCGTGCATCTAGTAATATCTCCAGGGTGTGTCTGTTCCTTAATCATAAAAGGGTCCCGATTCACCTCCATTTAAAATGACCCTTTAATAGTGCCTACCAAAGAAGGGAAGGTCGGTTCACATAGTTAGCTTGAGGTGGAAACAGGGCAGGAGCGGTGGGCAGGAGGAGGCATGTGGCTGATGTTTTAAATCCAGAGTATTCATTTGAGAACATGTGTGTGATTCTCTGGTAGGGTGCACTGTTCCTGATTCCTTACCTTTTTGAGCGTGAGACTATGTCCTTCGTCCCCATTTGAGCTGGAACAGGCATTGTAGTGGATAGAACAGGATCTCGGGTGCTGACCAGAATGCCAGAGTTAACACTGGCTGGGGCCTTCTGCAGGGAATGGTCAGCTGACATTTCAGAGTGTGTCCCAGCCAAGTGAGTGGGGCCTGGAGATGGAGATTGTATCGATTCGAAGAAACATAAGCAGCAGAGATAGCCTGTGTCCTTCTGGGAGGAGCACAGCTTGGGGCTGAAGCAGACATTGCAACAGTGACCCATGGTGGGTGATATTTCTACATCTAGAAAGTGACCTTCAATAGCCACACACTGGGCTTTGAGTGTCTCAGTTTATTAGCTATGTAGAAATCAAAAACAGAAGAATTAGTCAGGTGTGGTGCCGCAGGCCTTTAGACCCAGCACTTGGGAGGCAGAGGCAGGCGATCTCTGTGAGTTCAGAGCCACTCTGGTCTGTGAATAAGTTCTAGGACAGCCAGGGCTACATAGTGAGACCTTGTTTCAAAACAAAACAAAACAAAACAAAACATGCTGTGAGTCTCCCCTGTGGTGCCCTTTGGCAAACCTGTGCCCAGGCAGGACCTTCCTGAGCTGTCATTGAGCAGCAGCTGGTGCCCAACCAACTCTGCCCTAGGTCCTTCAGCACGAGTGGCTCCAAGCCTGTGGTCACTGGGTGGGACGGTAGCACATCATTGGCTTCCTGAAGGCAGCATAGCCAGATGTAGGCTAGGCAGAGGGAGCACACAGCACATAGGGGCCCTGAATCTCAGTCTTCTACTGGGTCCCCTACGTGGACATAAAATGTCACAGGCCACAGCTGCCATGCTCACACTTTCCCAGGGACACGGGGATCTGCTTCCTTCCTCTGCCTTCCTACAGAATCCTCTCTTCCCTACTAACTTAGACTCCAGACTTCCCATATGTACTGTAGGATTCCGGCCTGGAAGCCACACTACCTATCAGAAGTTTGGGAGGTGCATGGCCCCCTCCATCTGAAGCCTCAAGGCAGAGCTGTTTCCAGATGCAGTGTCCTGAGTGGGGGCTGAGAGCTCACCTGGGTCCCTGGCTTTTCCTGGCTTGCTGCTGGGGGACCACACATGGTGACAGGTGTGAATTCCATAGCTATGTCACCCTGGGAACAGCCAGATCAGGGTGTGGGTGACTCCCCAGAGTCATGTTATTCACATTGCCTCTACCCCTGAGGGACTGAGCTTGGGTAACCCGTTAGGTCACTTGCTCATGACGTCTTTTCTGATGGCTGCCATCCCCTTCCTGCCCCGACCCCTCTGCTCTAACAGAGTTTGAAATGAGTCACCTCCCAAGTGTATCTCAGGTGGATTCCTGAGACACCCAGACAACCTGAGGGAGGGGATGCAAGATGTCTTGTGGTTCAAATGAGATGCCCTCCATAGACAGAGGCGTTCACACACTTGGTCCGCAGTTGGGGAAGGGTTCGACGGTGAGTCCTCGCTGGAGGGAGTTCATCAGTGAGGAGATCTTTGAAAATAAAACCATCATTGACTTCCAGTTTGCTCTCCATGCTTCCTGTTTGAGGTTTAGATCGTGAGCTCTTTGATTCTGGCTCCTATTGCTATGTCTGCTGACACGTTGTGCTGTCGCTGGCCTTGTTGACTCCATCTTGCAGGAATCGTAACCTAGGATAGACTCTTCTTTCTATAACTTGCTTTGGTAGTGGTATTACATTACAGCAACAGAAAAAAAAAATAGCCAAGATAGCACAGCTCTGCCTTTCAGCCCCTAGGGGTGGAGCTTGCCTTCCTAAAGCACAGGGTGGACAGGATGCAGCTGGATTCTATACTGTGTTCTCTTTCCTATGGAAATCAATGACCTTTTTTTGCCAAGATCTGGGCTTGGCTTTGGCTGTGGGGCCATAGAGTCTTCCATGACTATTGAAGCTCCAGGATGACGGAAGCTGCCACGGACCAAGACGATCCCTCAGGGAGGATTCTCTGTCTAGACTGTCTGTGGCTATGTTACAATAGAGCATTATTGGCAGACTGTGGCTAGACCACAGACAGCACTTCCCTGAGCTCGAGCCTCATGTATAAATAAATTGACTAAGCTGTGAGTGGGGCTCAGTGGAAGAACGATTGCCTTATGTGCAAAGTTCATGAGTTCCATCCCCAGCCCAGAGGGGAACAAAATATCTGTTGATGGCCTACTAGGCATGCTGAGCTCAGTACAGGATATTTCCTAACCGGTTTCTGAATCCCCCTGCTTCTGGGGCTAACCATGAGGTACCCCAATGTGATGGTTTGTATAGGCTCGATCAAGAAAGTGGCACTATTAGAAGGTGTGGCCCTGTTGGAGTAGGTGTGGCCTTGTGGAGTAGGTGTAGCCTTGTTGGTGTGGGTGTGGCCTTGTTGGAGTAGGTGTGGTCTTGTTGGAGTAGGTGTGGCCCTGTTGGAATGGGTGTGGCTTTGTTGGAGTAGGTATGGCCCTGTTGGAGTGGGTGTGGCCCTGTTGGAGTAGGTGTGGCCTTGTTGGAGTGGGTGTGTCACTGTGGGCATGGGCTATAAGATCCTTATCCTAGCTGCCTGGAAGCCAGTCTTCTAGTGATCTTCAGATGAAGATGTAGAACTCTCAGCTCCTCCTGCACCATGCCTGCCTGGATGCCGCCATGCTCCTGCCTTGATGATAACGGACTGAACCTCTGAACCTGTGAGCCAGCTGCAATTAAATGCTGTTCTTATAAGGATTGCCTTGGTCATGGCTTCTGCTCACAGCAGGAAAACCCTGACTAAGACACCCAAGGACAATCTAACACTTGAACAGGGAAATGACATGGCCATGAAAGTGTTTGCCATGAAAGCACCAGGTCTGGGGTCTGATCTGCTCCCAGAGCCCATATACAAAACCAGCTGTCACACAGTGTGCACTTGTGATCCCAACATGTGGCAGGTGGGGACCCATGGACCCCTGGAACTGACTGGGCAGTCAGCTTCGCTGAAGCAGCAAAGTAAGAAAGAAACACTGTCTGAAAATAGTGGTAGACAGTGGCTCAGAAATGACACCCAAGGTTGTCATCTGGCCACCACACTCTTGAGCATGTAAACATATTCCTATACACATGCACATGTACACACCCACAGACACAGAGACAAAGATATATGCACACTTGCACATATACACGTACATATATACATACATACATGCGCATACACACATTGAGACACATACACACATACACATACATATACACATGCATCCATACATGCACACACACATAGACTAGACACACATACATACACATATGCACATATACATGCATACACACATAGATACTCCTACATACGCACATGCACATATACATACACTTGCACGCATACACATATATATACCACACATACACACACACACACACACACACACACACACACACACACACTGACACTTTGGTCAGGCAAATGCAATTGTTTTTTGTTTTTGTTTTTGTTTATATAAGAGGGAGCTCTGTGAAGGTAGAGAGCGAACCTTGGCTCAAGAAGAAACTGTCTTGCATGGGTTTACTTGCTGAACACCTATTCCAGATAATGGCACTCCTTTGGAAAGACCTAGAAGGCTTGGGAGTCAGGGTCTGGATGGAGGAAGCTGGCTACAGGAAGTGTACCTTCGAAGACTAAGATTGAACCTTGTGCCTTCCTCATTCTGTATCCTGCTTGTCTTCCCCAGAGTGTCATGCCGTATCTCACCAGGGACCCAGAGTCGACATGAAGCCAGGGCTCTGGCGGAGACGGACTTGGGAACCCTGAGCCAAAGCCAATCTCTCCCTCAGGGGCTCTGGCTATTTTAGCCCCAGCTTCACAAAACCAATGGACACAGGCTCTCTCCTGGCTACCTGAACCCTTAGAGGACTCCTCCTTTTCCCCAGGGTCAGTTTGACTGATGCCTGCCCAGCTGCAGAGGCCCCAGTTGACTCAAGCCCGGTCTGTAAGAGCCATACTACTTCTCTGGACCAATAAGAACCTGCCTGGGAACTATCCTTTCTCCCAGTGGGTGCTAAGCAACAGGATGTGAGTTTGGGAGGGTGCTGGGCTCTGTGCCAAACTTTGGTGGACTCTGATGAGTGAGTGGAACCTGCTGTTCTCAGCTTCCAGGCAGCTCTAACTCCAAGAAGGGAAGGAGTTGGGGTTCCCTTCCGTCCCCAGGGTGGGTGCTCTTGAGATTGATGCTCTTCCTTGAAGTGGTACCTCTAAGATTGCTGGAATAGACCAGCGGGAGGAGAGAGGCAACCATGGGGTATGGGCTGAGCTAAATGTCGAGGGAGGTCTCCCTATACTACCAAGCTGTAGGCACTGTCCCCACAGTCCAGTCCCTTCTCTGTCTCACTTTGAGCTTGGCCGATGCTCAGGCAGAACTGTTCTTGACCACTGTTTCCCTGGCTGGGAAGATCCCTTTGAGATGTCAGAAGAAAGTTGGGGTAGGTGTCTAGGAGCAGGAAGGAGCTGCAATGGAGAATGTCCACTCAGCCTGTGGGAGAGAGGAGAGCAACAATCCTGAAGGAGAGGCAGGCTGCTCATTCCCCAGGAACGTGGAGAGAGATGGCAGGCTTAACGAGGGGAGGGGAGGGAGGTTTCCTCATCTCTTCCAAACTTCCAAATGCCTATGTCAAAGCCAGCTGTTTTTACAAAGTCTTGGACTGGCCTAGGAAGGGAAGGGAGTCAGGCTCGGCACAGGAAAGGAGTGGGGAACGCTGAGGACTTAGGGTCTGGCTGCTAAGCAGAGGCTGGTGTGCGGCCTCCCATGGCATCTCTAGGAAACAGGATGCCTGGCGGCCACAGTGGCAGAGCTGAGGGCGGGGGGGTGGGGGTGGGGGTGGGGTGGGGGACTCAGGCTCTGCCTGGGACTCACTCTGAAGCCTCAGCCCCTTGTGCTCAGTCCCACTCATGGCTGTCACTCACTGCTGAGCTCTGGTGTCTCCAGAGCTTTCTCAGCAAGTCCCCTTTGTGTTCAGAGCAGGCTCCAGTCACCCAGAACCTGGCACCCCAAATTTGGAAACCACATGTGTGCAAGGCACCCATGTGCAAGGCACTCTGGAGAGTGACAGGTCTGTCCCTTTATTTTTCTCCCCCTTAATATTCACATGTATCTAGTAGGAAGGACACACATGATCACATGATGAAGGACATGCCCTTCATCACACAGCAAGCTGTATATGCCTGGCTATGTCCCCACCGCCCCAGGTGCTTTGAGGACAGACATTGACTGTGATTCTTTTCTTTGTCTTTGAAGCCCTGAAGCTCAGGCCCTGTCCTCATGTGATGGCTCAAATCCAGGGCCCCATAACACTGTTCAAACACGCTTGGCAAACAGACTCCAGCCAGAGGCTCAGGAAGCAGAGAGAGACTAAACTCAGCCTGCCTACCTGCCACACGCTCACTAGGAAGAGCTCTGCCATGTTGCCCCAGAAAGTAGACAAAGAGGAAATAGGTGGAAGAAGCTGAGTTAAATGATGAAAGCAGTGGCTGAAGTCTCTTCTGACTCTGCAGCTGGGTCACCTCCCTTTTCCCCTTCTCCTCCCCCTTCCCAGGAGACCACCAGGTATCTGTGCATAACAAAATGCTTTAATACTGCTTTTGCCGACAGCACTAACTTCTCACCTGGGCCGCAAAGTCACAAACCCATGTGTGCCACTACGCCTTCCATCTCCTCTCTGTCCCTCAACTTTGTCTCAGACCTCACTGGACTCTTCCCACCAACTTTCTCTTGTCCTCCCCTCAAGGCTGAAGAAGAGATGGCACCATCTTTAACACTCTCCTGAGACAAGGAGCCCAGACCGCACCATGAACATTCACACGACAAGAGAGTTCAAGTTCCCGTAAACTCTCTACTCACAGCGGGCTGAGAAGCAGATGCACAAGCAGCACACTTGTGTTGTTACTGGAT
>JADRCD010137928.1:0-10637 GCA_019843815.1 Montemys delectorum | reverse complement strand
AGGAGGAGGAGGAGGAGGAGGAGGAGGAGGAGGAGGAGGAGGAGGGAGAGAGAAAGAGAGAAACAGAGAAAATGCCATGGGTAGGTGAATCATGAAAACATGGCCATAAGGGCTGGCCAGTTGGAATAAGAGTGGCCTGGAGGAACAAGGAGAGTCATATCATGGAATTATTGACAGGGAAGAAGACAAGATAGTTTAGAGGGTTGATATCTGCCCATCTCTAGTGCTTCTTAGGCTAATTATGAATATAAAGGTTTTGTATGTCTTTTACTTGGGAACTAAATGATCAAAGCTGGGGTAGGCACTCCCATTTAATTTTTACTATAGCTATTTTCCTATTGTGTATGAGATATATTTAAAATTGTTAGCATGCTTCGTTAGGCAACTTGTAATATTGTTCTAACAGCTTCTATACTTTGCTAATTACAACCACATCTCTCTCACTTAACATCCTATATATTTCCATATCCAAACTGTACCATACTAGATCAGCTGGCTCTATATGTGTTCAATAGACACAGACAAATCCATTCTATTAATGATATTGAATTGTAAACTATAAATCTATACACTACAAACACTCATAGGGCTGGGTATCATTGAAATACCTTTAATCCAAGTACTCTGGAGGCAGAAACAAATGATGTGTGTGTGTGTGTGTGTGTGTGTGTGTGTGTGTGTGTGTGTGTTTTCATGGTCAGCCTGACTCACATAGTTAATTACAAAAAGAACTATATAATGAGACCCTGACTAAAACAAAAGAAAACAAACAAACAAATGAAAAAGCTCAACCAGCCAAAGAAATGAAATGCCCATACTTACATATGTGATAATACCACACTGATCTCAGGTACTGTACTAGTGGATGAACAGGAAACAAGTAAGGAATCTTTAGATGACTATAAGGAGAACTTAGTTTCAGGAGAAGAAAAAAATTTCACGTGCATCTATTTTTTCTACTTCAAAAAAGACCCAGAAAGAGGATCAGTTCAGCTGAATGAAAACATCACTGTTAAAAAGCAATACTAAGTACACTCATAACAGAAATCAAAAGCAGCATACACAAATAAAATTTCAACGAAATACAAAATATTAAATATCGCTTGAGTCATTTCTTGCAAGAACTGATTAAGTTGATTAGTTCCCTTTGCTTCCATTTTTCCTTCTGATCACACGCTGCTTCAGTCAGCCTACCTTCACAAGCCATGTTCACCATTGATTAAATAAAGGGGACCATGGCCTTATCAATGTGCTTCATTCCAAACCAATTCTTTTTTATTTAGAGAATGACCCTACCATTTATTCTATGTACATGTGCCTAGCAGGCAACTCCTTATATAGTTTATTACACAGAATATTGTCTATTGCCAAACATCTGTTTTAAGACAATCTTCTTTATTGTTCTTACTCCATTTGATTGCTTTATTTTGGTAGCAGAAGAAAAAAAGTAATTTTAATTGACATCTATTGGAATTGGTCCCGAACTAATTAGTATTTCCTCCCCTCTCCATAAAAGATGTAAAACCAGATGTTTTTGTTACTCTGCCCTGATATGGCATATCTTTTTATTATGGAGTCAATTTGTTTAATCCATTTCATTTTCTTTTGCATTTAACTGATGTTACTCACTGCTTGCAATCTTACAGAAGTGGTCTTAAAACATTTCCTCTTGGAACTTTTATGTTTTAACCACTATTAACTTTCAGATCAGATATTCTATGATGTGCAAAAAGATGGAGAAATTACTCCCACTTAATTGACCAAGCATCTGCTGAGGAAGGACTTAAGACTAGGTAGTGGAATCCAGGCACAGAAACCAGCACTGGGAAAAGAAATTAACCTTCTAACAACAGAAACCTGCTTAAAGTGTTTCATCATTATACAATGAAGGAGAAGGACTAGGTGACATTTCAGTTCTGTAGACCCAAGATGAACATGACAGCTGTTGCCCATTTAGAGTGGGTGGCCATTAAAGGAGACTGTCCCAAAAATTAAAGAAGTCGAAGATGCATTTAGAAAAGGTTGTAGAACTGGGAATGACTGTCACAGAGCAACAACAAAGAAGTTGTCAAAAATACTAAGTAATAAGTACCTCACTGGGTTTCGATCTTAAACTACTAGAAAGGTTCTCTGACATTTGTCTCTCTTGGACCTTGGGATTTCCAGTTTTTAGGAACAGACACTGAAGAAAAGTTTACAGAGAAGATTAAATATAGCTGCATGTATGAAGCATTACACAAATGTCTGACATTCAGCAAACACTATCTATCATTGTTATAGTGACTCAGGAAGCAACAGATGGAGAAGGTGGCCACAGCATGCCTTCTTAGGTTAACTTCTCTCTGTAGGGCACTGGATGAGCTGAGGAACAAATAAGATACGTCAAAGAATCCTAGTGAGGAATGGCCAGTCAGCCACGTAAGAATGCATGAGACAGGTCCAAGGGCTCATCATGCCCAACAGAGGCCGAGAGCATCCTAGTGGTCCTGTGGCCGAAGACTGCAAAGGCCATGCTGACTAAGCAGATGCCTAGACTACTCTGCTAGGAGTGTTTGTTTGAAGACAGTGCCGTTAAAAATCGTAACATGAATTTAACTTCAGTGTAAGAAATTGTACAAGTGTAAGCATGTAAGTTAATTACCTTTAATGCCGAAGACACAATTAACTCACATAGTAACATCTGGTAGGCCTATTTGCTTTTTTAAATTAGGATAATTAGAACTGACAGAGTGCCTTCATTTTAATTTCCCACTCTTATTGCCCTTAGATTATTTGTAAGTTCACTTTTTGTTGTAGCAGGGTTTTTTTTTTTCCCTTTTCACTAACATCACAAATTCATTTCATTTTAAATGACCATAGCTGTAATCATCATTGAAACGCTGTTAATAATAGTGATTTATATTACATTGAAACTGCATTATCAGTATCATATGATATTAATGAAACAGGATGAAAAATGAGTTTCTTGAAGAATTTCTGATTAATTCAATCTACTATTCTTAGCACTTAAAACTGGGCCCACAATAGACAAGTTATTGACTTGAAAGAGTGAATGAGTCAATTACTGTGTGCAATTTAAAAACATATCTATTTTGACCTTACTTAAAGTCTTTAATAACATGATAGTTAACCTGATTGCCAGCTTGATGGAAGTTTGAAATCACCATTGAGATAAATATATGGTCATGATTGTGCAGAAGTTTCTAGATTGGCTGGGTTAATTGGGGTTCAAAGTCATACCCTAAATGTGGGCAGCACCCTTCTGTGGCCTGGAGTCCCAGAATGAATGTGAAGAGAAAGTATCTTAGGGTTTTATTGCTATGAATAAACACCATGACCAAGGCATCTTTTATAAGGACAACATTTATTTGGGACTGGCTTACAGGTTCAAAGGTTCAGTCCATTATCACAATGGGAACACTGCAGTGTCCAGGCAGGCATGGTGCAGGAGGAGCAGAGAATTCTACATCTTTATCTGAAGGATGCTAGCGGAATACTGGCTTCCAGGCAGCTAAGATGAGGATCTTAAATCCCACGTTCACAATCACATACCTATCCCAACAAGGCCACACCTACTCCTTCTAATAATGCCATTCCCTGGGCCAAGCATATCAAACCATCAAAGAAAGTGAGGTGGAAATAAGAATTTTCACTGTTTCTGAGTATGGACACATGGGGACCAGCTTTCTCATCCTCCTTGCACTGTGAATTTCCCAAAATGCTGAGCTGTACTCTAAAACTGTGAGCCAAGACAAACCATTCTTGAAGTTGCTCTTCTTGGGAATTTTGTCATTGTGATGATAAAAGTAATCAATACAGAACATTGGTCTTGACAGTAAAGGATTTTACTGTGATAAACCTGACAATAGTTGTTAGGTCATAAACCAGGCAGAATATATAGGAGTTTTGAACTTTGTACTAGAAAAACACTAGGAAGCTGTAAACAGAGCTGATAGTCTGCCTCATTGTTGTAGACGTTTGAAAGAGCAGAATGCCAAGAGAAATGTAGAAAGTGCAAGTATGGCTCATGAGAACCACTGAAGCCAGAAAATGTGTGGCAAGGTACAAGAACCTGCAGGTAGAAGACCCCAAAAGACCACTGGATTAACCTGTGAAGGAAGGCCTAAGTTACAAAATGAGACCAAGTATGCTGGAGGTGACAGAACCAGGGGACATGCCCAGCATATAGCTGAAACATAGAAAAGAGACAGATTAAAAGAAAGGCTGAATGTGCTGTAGGAAGCAGAGCTGAGAGGGGCATTGGTGCCCAGAGGATTGCAAATATTAGGTGGAGCTTGGGGAGTCCTGGAGAGGAGAGAGAGGAAGGATCAGAGTAGGCAGAGGGGTCAAGGATGTGACAAGAACATGGCCCACTGAATCAACTGACAAGCACTAAAATGGGCTCACAGAGATCAGGCTTATATAGGTCTGACTGAGCTTTTCTGCATATATGTTATGGTATATAGCTTAGTGTTCTTGTGAAACTCATAAAAGTGGGAGCAGGGGCAGTCTCTGATTCCTTTGCTTGCCTTTAGGACCCTTTCCCTTTTGCCTAGACCTGATCTTTTCTAAGGGGAGGTGGTGGTGTGGGTCTGGGGGAAAGGGGAAGTGTGAGGAGAGACTGGGGGGAGTAGATGGAGAGGAAACTGCAATTTGGGTGTAATATATATATAAAAATAAGTAAAAAGAAAAAAATTAAAATAAAAGCTTTACATCTGTATTTCATAAATGTAAGAATTCATCATTGTATAAATCATACTGGTATGTTTGGCCACCCTTTTTGTGCCAATATAATGGAAAAGATATTCACATTAGGACTCTTGAACATTCACTGCAGCCTTTAAAAATTCACTTCAGCACTCCCTGACTACATCTCTCCATCTACCCAGTTCCCATAATGTTATAATTATTTTCTTTAGTTCACTGGTTCTTCCAAAGATCAAATTATTTCCTAATGGAAAGCTAAATGGCATATTTAAGTTAAAATTACCCTAATGTACTTCCGGAGTTTATTTTCTTTATTTAGAACCAAGAGACCAGAGTATGCCTCATCAAAATATGACTGTCAGAGAAAAGAGTTACTCTCAAATAATCCTCAGGGACCATAATGATCACTGTGCCTAGACTATTTTATGAAATAGTAGAGACAAAGAAGGCTTTGAATGCAAAGATGTTACATTTATAAGAGAAGTTTGCTTTAAATAGGAAATCTGCAATTTAAGCTGATTCAACTCATAACTTTGTTTTGCTGTTGTTAAAGATTGCCCCTTTGAATTTTTATCTTTTTCTGGGATAACTGCAAAGTATATTTTCTGCCTGATTCTAGTAGACAGGGTTACAGCCACCTGTCAGCTAGACACTCATAAGAGGAATAACTTTGATATTTTGTTGCTTGCCTACACTGTTCTGAGACTAGCTCTATTAGATTCCTTTCTTATGGCATTGTCTACTTCGAATGGTTATTAGGACTTATCCTCACATAAGTGAAGGGTTACCAGTATGTTAAACTTTTACCTGTTTTATTTTAGTCTGTTTTGCTGTCATGGTGCCCATAGAGAATTAGAATAGAGGAAAAATACTATCATACTTTAAACTTACATTAAGTAAATAAAAATTATACTGAGATTAAAAATCTTTCTTTAATATATTAGAAAAATGTATTGGAAAATGTAGTTTAATATCTGAGTAAAATATAATAGAAATAAGAAAATCTGCTTATAATTTTATTTTCAGCATGGGGGAAATTGCTGTTAATAAAGTGTTTGCCCTGTGAGTATGTGTTTAATCCTGAAAACACATATAAAGGTACTAGGTGTGGTAGTGTATGCTTATAATTCTAGAGTGAGAAAGTGGATGGATGCAAATAGATTCCTATAGCTTGTTGGCCAACTATTCTTACATAATTGGGAAAGTCCTAGCTAAGGACGAATCCTGTCTCAAAGCCATGGATGGCATTTCTGAGAATGACAACATAAATTATCCTCTCCTCTTCATCCCTTGATACACACACACACACACACACACACACACACACACACATTAAAAAATGTATTTTCAAGTACCTAGGTTAGTTTCGATGGTCAACTTGATAAGATTTAGGATTACCTGAGATAGGTTTTAGGGTGTATTATTGTCTTAGGTTAATTGAAGTAGGAAGACTCACCCACTGTCGGCAGCACCATTTCTCAGTATGTGAACATAGACAGCAAAGGGAAAACCGAAGGTTAGCAGAGACAGCATTCATCATTCTCTGCCTCCTGGCTATGGATTCATTGTGATCAACTATCTGAAGCTCCTGTTGCCAGGAGTTCTCTGCCATGTTAGACTGTGACCCTGATCTGTGGGCCAAAATAAACTTTTACTCTCTTAAGTTGCTTTTGTCAGGGTGCTTTCTCACAGCAAGAACTCAAGTAACTAAGTCATTAAAATTCTTTGAATCAATAAATACATATAGTTTTTTTTCAGGTTGATAAGTGCAGTGGTTTCAGTAAAATGGCTTCACAGGCCATAAGGATTAGCTCTGTCTTAGTAAGGTTTTCATTGCTGTGAAAAGACACCATGACTAAGGCAACTCTCTAAAAAAAAAAAAGGAACCAACCAAAACAAACAAACAAACAAACAAACAAAACCAACCCCCCAGCAATATTTAATTAAGGCTGACTTACAGTTTCAGAGGACCAGTCTATTATCATCATGGAAGGAAATATGTCAGCATCTAGGCAGACATGGTGCTGGAAAAAAAAGCTAAGAGTCTGACATCTTGATCTGAAGACATCTAAAAAGAGACCCTTCTGCAGGAAGCTAGGAGGAAGCTCTCTTCTCTGCACTAGGTGGAGCTTGAGTGCTAGGAGCCCTCAAAACCCCACAGTGATGGATTTCTTCCAACAAGGCCACACCTATTCTAAGCAAGACACACCTCCTTATAGTGTCATTCTCTGTAGGCCAATCAAACACATTTGTCGATGGAGTCCAAACCTATTCAAACCACTACACACCGTAAGAAGGCGTGGCCTCGTTGGAGTAGGGATAGCCTTGTTTGAAGAACTGTGTCACGGTTGGGATAGGCTTTGAAGTCTCCTATGCTCAAGCTTGGCCCAGGGTGGTTCTGAGTCTTCTTCCTGCTGCCTGCAGATCAAGATGTAGAACTCTGAGCACCATCTCTAGCACAATGTCTGTCTGGGTACTGCCATGCTTCCCATCATGGTGATAATAGACTAGTCCTCTGAACTGTAAACCAGCCCCAATTAAATATTTTCCTGTAGAATTGCTATCATCATGGTTTCTCTTCAAAGTAACAAAACCCAAACTAAGACAAGAAGGAAATATTTTTCTTTCACATATAGCCTAAATTGTCTAATTCAGATAAGCGCCATTCTATAACATCTGTCATCATTCCCATCTGTACCTAGAATAGTGCTTGCATTTTCATTGTTATTGTTGTAAGCATGTCAGAAATAGCTGCAAATTTGTAATTATTTTAAGATCACTAACATGGAAAATATAAAACAAATTGTTATCAATCAGTCCATTTAAAATGGACTCATTATATACTAGTATTAAATTACAAAGTCATTGAGTCATTGGCAATCCCACTGTATAGGATTCACTTAGAGATCTTATTTTGCTTACATTTTCTTAAGCATTTGTTTTTCAAATTTGTTCTTAGTTTTGTTAATGTTGATGGTCTCATAGAGGATTTTAAAATCTGTAATGTATATTGTCTCTTCTGTACTCCCCCCCTCCCAAATTCATAAAAACATGACTGGTCTTAAAAAATCCATTAAATGAACCCTAATAATATTCTGCTATACTTATGGATCAGTGCCTTGTCCAGTTTTCTTCAGAGAGGTTTCCTCCAGCAGCTGATGAGAGTTGATGCAAAGACCCACAGAAAGACATTATGAAGAGAGAAAATCTAAATTGGAGGTCTCCATCGAGTCTTTCCCCTAGGGGATTGGGTAACACCTCTGCCTCAAAAACAAAGTGGAAGGAAGATTGTAGGAGTCAGAGAGGAAGAAGGACACCAGGAGAACATAGCCCACCAAATCAACTGAGCTGGGCACATGTGGACTCATAAAGACTAAAATTGTAAGCACAGGCCTGTTCGTGTCTGCACGAGGTTCTTTGCATATATATGTGTTTGTATGTGTGTGTGTATATATACATATATATATACATATACACATATATATTTGGTACATATATATTATGGCTATTAGCTTGGTGGTTTTTAATAGGACCCCAGTAGCTGGAGCAGGTGTATCTCTGACTCTCTTACCAGCTCTTGAGAATCTTTTCTCTCTATTGGGTTGCCTTGATATGAGGGCTTTTGCCATATTTTACTGTATCGTGTTTTATCCTGTTTGGCTGTTACATCTTAGAGACCTGCTCTTTTCTGAAAAGGAAGTAGAGTGGGAGTGGATTTGTGAGAGAGGGCAGGTGGAGTACCCAGGAAGAGCGGAGGAAGGAGAAACTCTGGTTGGGTTGTGTTATATAAGAGCAGAATCTATTTTCAATAATATTTTTTAAAAAAAATTAGAATAACTGAAAAGCTTCTGAACTAAGACAACAGATTCCATGCCATCTTATGTCTGGACACATTTGTTACAAAATCTGAGTATAGGATTCACCAAAATATACACAAAATCGTAAATGGTAACACATCTGAAGCTAGAATTAATTCTGCGTTAGCTCACCTGGCAACCATAGAATATGCCAAATATCCTAATTCTAAAATACTAATGAAGCAATTAGTAAAGGGTGAGAGGATACAAAAAAGGATTTTAGGGAGTAGGAAACAGAAAGGAAAAGTTTTAAGTGACTAAGCACATGACTTTGCTTCCCATTTAGTACCTTTGAGGACAACATAGCTTACCAGCTGGGTTGGTTTAGATGGTTTCTTGCTTTAAACACATCTACCAGATGGCAGAGCTCATCATAAACCTTCAACTTCAGCCTTCAGGCAATTCTTTCACAAAGCCATAAACATTTAAAAGTATATTTTCTTCAAGGACTGTAAAGGATTATACAGATAGAGGAAAGGTGGGGATGGAATTTATTCCTTCATAGTGTCTTTTAGTCACACAGAGTAAGTCAGAAGTCCCATTAACTACGTGACATTAGAAACTAGAGGATAGCTTAAGAGATAGTCTCAAGTTATAAGAAATTGATTCACAGTCTTGGCTATTCTTGGTCTGTTGCCTGCTGTCAAAGAAAAGTTTCACTGAAAAATTGGTGTGAGTTCATTCACACTGGCCTTTGATGTTAGCAAGGAACAAAATGTATTTTTAATGTATGTGATATTGAGACTTTTAGAACAACTGTATAATTTACAAGCGTGCTGAGACATTTATGCAATGTCTTCTTTTAAATAGTGAACAGGAAAAAAAAACCCTAGCTATTTTGAAAGCCACATTCAGCTCTATGCAGTCTTCAAAAAGCACCTAAAATTTTCTGCTTAAATTTTTCCATTAAGAAAAAATAAATAGAGACTGACTTATGCTTGCTGTGTAGCTTAAATTAATTAAAACAAGAATTGGTTATTTTTAAAATGCTCAAACAAATTAGTTATTAACAGCACAAACAATATAAAACATTATTTAATATGCATTAAAGTTTAACTCTTTCCTACTGTACTGAATGCCTTGTTGCTCTGAGAAAAATCGATTTGCTCTGCACCATTTAGGATGGCTATGCTTACTCACACAAAACATATAACTATCCATAGCTACTTCCTCTATTTATTGTAATTAGGAAACAATTGCACATATTAATCCAGGATTAGTGACACCCATTCAGCACTCAGCACAGTGGAGACTAATGTACAGGGTTCATTTGACTCCAAGAATCCAAGACCTGTCTGGATAATGTGAAAGAGACAAACAACAAAGAACTATAACAACAACAAAGGTCTGCAGCAGTCTGTGAGTGACTATACTGAATTCTAGTTACCTTTTTCAATTACGAATGTTTAAATTATCAAGAGACTTTAAATACAGTACTCTGTTTCTGAAACACTCAGCTTCCTCCTGAAGATTTTCTTCAACAAACATAAAGGCAAAGGATAAAAGAGGAAAGGCTCTGAGCAGGTTGGGGCTTTCCTGGGTACCCCCTACCCTGGCACTTCAAGTCTCTGCGAGGCTAGGCAGTCCCTCTCCCACTGGGCCCAGACAAGACAGTCCAGCTAGTAGAACATATCCCACAGACAGTCAGGCAATGGCTTTTGGGCTTTTGGGATAGCCTCTGTTCTAATTTTTGGAACTCACACGAAGGCCAAGCAGCAAGGCCTAGTTCCAGCCCTTGTGGGAACTTTTCTTGTGGAGGAAATAGTGTGGGTGGGACTGACGGAGAGGGGGGCCATGAGCAGCATGTTAAGTGAATAAGTTAAAAAAAGAAAAAAAAGGAAAGAGAGGAAAACAAACAAACAAACAAAAAAAAAAAAAAAAGAAAAGAAAAGAAAACCAGAGCAAAGCAAACAACAAATGCTTGCCAGGCCTACAGCTGTGACTGGTACCTGAGTGGTACCTGAGTGGTACCTGAGTGGTACCTGAGTGGTGAAGGATAACTCAATTTGTGTACCTTCACATTGAATAAACTGTCTGTCTGTCTGTCTGTCTGTCTGTCTGTCTGTCTGTCTG
>JADRCD010137923.1:0-21064 GCA_019843815.1 Montemys delectorum | reverse complement strand
TCTCACCAGAGACTATGAAAGCTAGAAGATCCTGGGCAGATGTCATACAGACCCTAAGAGAACACAAATGCCAGCCCAGGCTACTATATCCAGCAAAACTCTCAGTTATCATAGATGGAGAAAACAAGATATTCCATGACAAAACAAAATTTACACACTATCTTTCCACAAATCCAGCCCTACAAAGGATAATAAATGGAAAACATCAACATAAAGAGCAAAACTATACCCTAGAAGAAGCAAGAAAGTAAACTTTCAAGAAACCCACACAAACTTAATTCTACCTCTAACAACAAAAACAACAGGAAGTAACAATGACTTTTTCTTAATATGAAAATTAATATTACCAACATATCCTAAATGATTGAAATCCAAAAATGAGAAATTACAAATTTGCTGATTGTCATCCAATGGTCTCTCTAATTTGGTAATTGGAGAAATAGGTCCAACATTGTACAATCTATATACACTTTCAGCTTGTTTGTTTGTGACAGTGTCTTGCTGTGTACAACATAAGGATCTTGAAATTTTGCTTCTCCTATCTCAGCCTCTCTATTAGTAGTATTGTTTATTTCATGTTTTTACACTATACTATGGTTTTCAGAACAGCTTATATAATCAAAAGAAACATAGATGATTAAGTAGGGAGGTAGCTTGTAAGAGAACAGAGTGAGACTGAATGCTTTTCTTGGCGTTTGTAACTCTTGTATGAAGTTTGAAGAAGAGGACTTTATAAGTTACTCTTTCTCTAAGATGAATGCTTTTCAAAATCATCACAGCCAATGAAACAGAATCTTACCCTCACCTAATGTCTGTGCCACCCTCCCAGCAGAACCATTGCTCATTGAAACAGTTGGTGAATGACTTCACGGATAGACCATCTTAATACACATACACCATTTCTTAAATGAATGCAACGTGTTCTCTGTGGGCTGAGAATAAAGTCACTCACTCAAGTCAAATAGCTTTGACCATAACAGGAAGTCTGTATCCAAAACTCGTGCCTACAATTCATTCCTTGGCACAGCAGAACTGTCAACTCTCAGCTTAGCTACAATGGAGGTAAAAATCCTTTGGTGATGTGAGAGTCATTGAAGTACAGCCTTATTACAATGAAATCCAATGTCTAAAAATTGTTCTTATTTTGGGCTTGTACCACAGTAAGAGCCAAGATTTTAAGCTCTACTAAATACAAAACAAACAAACAAAAAGACTTTATATATTTATGTTCATTTAAGAAAATACTAGTAGTGATATATCATTTTGAAGTATACAGTTAATATGTTTGGAGTTATTTAAAATTTATATTGAGAAAAATGTATTTTCACTATTGCTGTAGAAGAGCATCTACATAAGACTGTTAAATTGATTGTTGTTTTATATCAAACAACTTTTATAATATTTTTATTGTTACAATATTTTATAAATTTTAAGGAATATGACAAAAAGATATCATAGGTATTGAAGGGGGGCTCTCTGGGAGGAGTTGGGGTACAAAAGGGAAACAAGAATGTGATTTAATTCTATTTACTTAAAATATGTTTTTAAATGTTAACAAATTCAGATAAATTGAAATCATGCAACTTTTCTCTTCATAATGCAATAAAAGTTAAAAAAAATGCAAAACAAAATTTCCACCCTTTGCTCATTATAAAATCAGAAAGAATGATATCAAAAGGAATTAAGAGTAAGGTCCTAAGAGAAAGAAAACTGCTTTCAGTCTTTCAAGACTTTTATGGGTTTGGAAACTTCATTCAGTAGGGTACCTGGCACGCATGTAGCTCTGGGCTGCAGCCTTAGCACTGCAAACATACAATCAGATAAGTGAACAAATCATTTCAGCCTGAATACTAGTGTGGGTGGACAGTTTATCATTTCCCTACCTAAGGCCACAACTAGGTAGAATGTATACCACCGGGCAGAAAGCAAGCAAGCAAGCAAGCAAACAAACAAAAACTACCAGTGGCTAGGAAGGGGGCATAATACTCAATCAACTCCAGCTTATGGCAGGAATAATGAGGAGGTTCCCTGACCTACCCTGGGTTTATCCACAAAATCACCCGCTAGGAATTTAAAAAAGAAGTTTGGTTCAATTGTTTCTAAATTATCAAGAGCCATTTATTCTGACCCAGTAAGGGGATTTGTATCAGCTTGCATATATTTCTTAAAATAAGTATTCTAATTTTAACTTGATAGAATCTCTAAGGAGTCATCATCCAGATCACAAGACATAGTTTGAACTGAAGCCAGCAACAACACTGCTTATGTTAGCTGTTGAAATACTCCCTGTGACCTGATGTTACCACAAGATCAGATGGGCATCGTAGGGCTATCTCAGTGGTTAGTGACATGGATGAGACTTCAGACCTAGTGAGAAGAGAAAGGAACTGATCCAGGAAAACACACCCAGAAGCAATTTGATTGGTCAACTTTTATGTGCAATATTCTATGAGATACTAAGAAAGAGAAAGAAGTGCTCGCATGGTACTCGTCTGGAAATGTGCCCAAGGCACCAGGTATCCGCTTGCCCAGCCCAGAATGGAGCATGCTCTCTGTCTCATCACCACTCACCCATATTCTTATTCAGACTCACACATGCTGACACAGCGTCACCACAGCTCTTCCCCACTAGTGATGAATACCTCTCTCCTCTCACCAAAATGTCCATCTCTCACCCATCCACAGTCTGTCGGGAGCCTGGCATGAACTCTTAGCACTTGGGAGTGAGAAGCTGAGGTAAGAGCACTGTTATAAGTTTGAGGACAGCATGAGTGACATAGTGAGTTCAAGGCCGGCCCAACCTAGTTACAAATATTTTTAAGAGTCACAAACTCAAATGCCTGTGAGATATGGTTAATCCTGCAGAGGGAGTTATGTACCAAGTGAAGTAGGGATGTGAGACACAGCAGCATTCCTGTCCCATCTGCAGATACAGCTGTTTCATAGCAATAAACAACATGCCGTAGTGTTTTCCATGCCTCGTAAGCAAACCTTCTCAACAGTTTCTTAGTCAGGGCATCAGCACTCTGTAGCGTTCTTTGGGCCTAGTTGGTTACACTGCTTATCAGGCCAGCGTTTCTCCACAGAATCTCGGAATGTCAAGAGGAAGACTCTCTGGGTGTATCGTAGCATTCTCTGCCTCTCCCAGCTGACTGCTCACTCATTTTGTCCCATCAAAGACGTCATCCTCAGCTTTCCTACCTGTACTACACACCTGTTTCCCCCATGTTTCTGAGCATGAACTGTCCTGCCTCCTCTCTGAGCGCAACCTCTCCATGCGTATACTGGATCTCTTCTTTTTTGTCCCATCAAAGACGTCATCCTCAGCTTTCCTCTCAGTTCTCTGCTTTATTAATGGCTTCCCTCCGCATCCATTCCTATTGCTAGAGACATGTAACTCACTCAGCTTCCACCCCCTTCCGGTTCCTTTTATAAGCAGGCATCTAGGAAAGCAGTGTATGTTTACAACCTCATTCTCTTAGGCATGCTTCAGCCAGGGTTTCCCTTCCACCACTCTACTACATGTATACTTGAAGTCACCATTCCTCTACATTCTACATTCTGTACCATTCTAAGTTGTCCTTTCTCCTACAATAGCACTCCACACATATGAAGTGTTCCTTTCTCCTGGAAAGATTTTCATCGTATGGCTTTCCACAATACTGCCACCTCGCTGGGTCTCCTTGTACCTTGCTGTTCTGGGTCTATTACCCCTTCTCTCCAGGCTCAGTCTTCGGGATTCTTCTACCAATAGCAAGTCCATTGGTTACATCATCTTGTTTAGTGGCTATAAACATTTATTTGCTGGCAGCTTTAGTAGTTTTGTCTCATTCAGACCTATCTCCTAAATGTCTGACTTGTTTAAAATTTATTCTTTGGCAAAATTGATTCTTTGGCAATTCTATAGATGTATATATATGACTTTATTCCATAGATGTGTATATGCTCTCACCCATTACTGTCTCTATTTCTCTCCCTCCTCTATATACTCCCCTTCCTTACTAATTGCTACATTCATGGCTTTTGTTCATGTTTGTGGGTGACCCACTGAGTTTGACTGGGGCCATTCTGTCCAGTGGATCCTGATCACCTGAACATGAAGTACACACTTGAAAACAAGGGCTTCCTCTTACGGAATCTATCAGTAGCCAATAGTTCATCCTTTCCCCTAACCCTGGCTGACACGTGACAGGCCTGCCTTGTGCAGTCTCAATGTGAGAAAGGACAGTTGTGAGTCCATGAGTGCCGTGGCTGTCCAGCATCTAGATGGTGGCAATGCATTAGCCTTCCTTCTCCCCGTTTCCCAGCACTTGCATCCTTCACATCCCTAGTCTTGCAATGTCCCATGAGGGATAAAGGGGTAGAATAGACGCCTGATTTACGGTTGGAGGAATCCTTTTATATCAGCTTATCTATTTCACAGTCTCACTAGGATGTTCATACACACTTCCTATCATGTATCCAAAATCCTTCCTACCTCATGAAATGTAACACTCATGCTATAAACTTACTGGCCATATTCAACATATTCTACCAGAAACTGGAATACTAGGTTTTATGTGAAATTAGTTTTTATATGCTGGTGCTGGGAGTCAACCCCTAATTTTTAAACAATGACAACTGAATTTAATAAAAATTATGTATAGCACTAATGAAAGAAACTTATGTGACAAATGCAGCCTAAGAGTTTAAGATCTATGAGAAGGGCTGGTCCTCCACTTAATCTTGTTGTGTCCTTCCATGAGCCCCTCTCCAATTGAGATGTTAGTCCTCAACAAGGTTCTGCCTGCAGGATCTCAATCCGTTCACCCCTTTTTGCCCATCCTTACTACTTCATGGCTCAAAAACACACTAATTCCCATGAAGCCATCTTAGTTGAAACTGCAGGTAATGCTGCATGTTTTAAAACTGTATGTGGGTGCACATGAAGTGTGCATGCATACATGTCTGCAGTGCATATTTGTGTTCATGAGGGCATATGCATGTGTGTAAATAGTCCATTTTTGAATGACTTCTGTGAACAACATTTGGAAACAATTAAAGGCTTTAGAGATATATCTTAGCAAATAGTTATGTGAAGTTTTAAGACAAGCTCTCCATCCTTCTAGTGAAGCCCCTTGATTTAACCCATTCTCCAGCCTCTCCTTCTACCTACCATATCCCATGGTCACCCATGGGAGGCAACATGTACCAGAGTTACTCAGCCCTAGAGACCACCAGGTTATTTTGAACACAATATAGGCTTTAATTTATAGGCTTCTCTGTAGAAAACAACAGTGGCCCAGGACAGGCTAATTTAGTCTAAAAAGCGGATTCTGATATTGATACATTAACATAAAAGAAATGGAACTACCTATATCTTCTCAAATGTCTATGAGGTTAGGTCTCTAGAAGAAAAACAAAAACATTTTCTGACAAAGGGAAGGGAAAATGAATTCTTGAATCTGGTTTCAGGATTCTTAAACAGGCAGCAGTGGGAGGAGATAAGGTCTGGCTTTGAGCAATCATATCAAAGAAATACAGAGCTGGCCCCACTGAGGGCAAGCTACTGTAAAGGCAGCATAAACATGCCAGCCTATAGGTGGCATGATCAGTGATTAATGGCACAGATCCAGATTTCCTCGATGTGCCATACACGCTACAGAAATGGCAAGAAAGCAAGGATCTTGCCAAAGTTAGCATCATTTGCTGCACTAGCGAGAAGAAATGGAACTAAATGATTATGATCATTTAGATCTCAAATGTTGGGAACTCCATTCAGAGCACATGCAACAGCAGGCTCGTTGGAGATAGGGGCCAAGGCTTCAAGTCCTTCTTTCACAGCACTAAGACTGCTCTTCCTGCTGCTTCTGTGTTAAGAAACACAAGCAGTGCTCAAGCAAACCAAGCTGTCCAGAGACATGGGATGTGCCTAGTCTTGGCACGTAAGATGGAAAGCAGATTAAACTAAGCCACAGGGAAACAGAAGCTTCATGAACACGAAGTTCATCGTGTTCGGAAACTGAAGCTAAACAGACAACATCACTCTGCTACGTTCATCCCCAAATACCTACTCAAAGGAACTCAGCACCCTGATCGTGCCGTTAACATTTTTTTGCTCTCACATGGCTCTTGCTTGTTACAATCATTTAGTCAGTTGGATTATAATAACTGCTTTACTATAGACAGATTCAGCTCGAGGGGGGTCAAGCTATCATGATCTGCAGGATAGGATACTGTTCAAGCTGGCTGTGCTAGTTATGAGTCAATAGGATTAAAATAAACCAGATCCACAAGTACACACAAGACAGATTGGATTTTATAATCCTAGGAATTAAAAATAATATTTATGTTCTTGATGATGTCAATCCTATTCTATTTGCTTTACTCAGAATAGTAGTGTAAGAGCTTGCCTGTCTTACCATTGAAGGGCGAAAGAATTGACTCTATGTCAGAGAGGTGCCAAGAAAACACTGAGGGACTGAGGGAAAAAAACCACAAGATACTTATCTGGGGATGGTCACAGAGTCTGCCCCAATAAGTGTTGTAAAGGAAACATCCCTGCCATAAAATTCAAGATATGTTCATTACTGTGGTGCAGGATGCACAGGGAGGACTTTGGATGATAAAGCAGGAATGCACATGCCACACAGGGATGGGAGAGAGTAGATCAACTCCCCAAAGGACCTTGTTCTTATGTCTACGTCCTAGCATCATCCTACCAGCTAGGCCGCTGAGTGCAGTCAGTTGCAAGTCCCCCTCTTAACCACAAAAGCATGCTGCTGCCTGCCCTAAGTACCCACAAAAGCCATGAAGGGTATTCACAAGGGCAACATCCTCTTTGTGAATGAGGAGGAGGAAGGGGAGGAAGAAGAGGAGGAGGAAGAAGAGGAAGAAGAGGAAGAGGAGGAAGAGGAGGAAGAGGAGGAGGAATTGGAAGAGGAGGAGGGGGGAAGACCAAAGTTCAGCAGCCAGTGTGGCGTAACCCAGAAACAGATCGGAATCTGTTCCAGAAGGCAGCCAAATGTCTCTGGACTGCTTTAGTACAGCTCAGTGGATAAAATCAAACCTCTCAAAACTGCAGCCAGGTTTTTACAAGAGCAAGCTTTCCTCAAAGTCACTCAGCCATTATTTTCCTCTAAAAGGCGATGACATGAAAGCCCGCTCCTCTACCCTCACCATAACCAACAGCAGTTAAACCATTTGTACTTACGCTTTAAATGCTGGGAGGTAGGAGTATATTGAAATGCTGCTTAGGTTATACACAAATGGCAGGTGTTTTGTGATATCTGTGGTTGCCCAGCCACTAAAATATGTATTCAGTAGACCCTGGTCCCCACCTGAAAGGAAACGAACAGACAGAATTATGGTTTATAAACCTCTAAGGCAATTCAGCTATTTTATAGAAATATATGGGAAGCTTAAAATATACACTAACTCTGTTTTAAGTAATTAATTTCAAGTCATATTCTTTAGGACATTCTTGGAGTGAATGGCTATATTTTCTAATTTATTTTCATCAAATACTTAAGGAGCAGCTACTATGTCATACATTGTACTAGGTACTATGGAAGCAATGTGAATAAGACACACGGTCACTGTCTTCACAAGGGTCTGAGATGTGATAGCAGATGCAGACACTAACAAGTTGAAGTCAATAAAAATGATCACAGTTGGGTAAGGGTATGGAAGCAAAATGGACAAGTGTTCTGGGGGTTCATGGGTACGGCCCGGATGAGGTTTCCTAGGCAAAGCTGTGCTTGAGCTAAGACCTGAGGTCTACTGGGGAGCACTTGACAAATTCAGGAGAGATGAGCCCAAAGGATTCTGGACAGAAACAGCACACACTCGGCCAGCACACCTCAGCCAGCACCATGACACACCATCAGGGGTGTGCAGCTGACCTGGTCCCTGGCCAAGCGCTGGTCAGTCATGTCTATAGCTTAGGTTATCCATGAAGTGGTACAGTACCCTTAGGGGCCCAGACTCTGGGTCTTTCCTGGAAACTGAAGACATACTATTCATTTTACAGGAAAATAAGCTGGGCATGGTGGCTTTTACCTGTACTCTCAGCTCTTTGCCTGTAATTCCCCAATTGGGGAAGCTAAGATCAAAGGCTTGCTATGAGGGTAAGGTCTGCCTGCCTGGGTCACACAGTGAATTCCAGGGTCGTCTAGGCTAGAGAGTGAGACCCTGCCTCAAAAATAAACAGAAACAAAGCAGGGGAGACAAAAAATCTAAAAAGCTAAGTGTCTGACCTAAGTCACAAATAAACATTTAAGAAAAACTATCTCCAAACACGATCTTCATTTGAGCACAGGAATTTTCTATTTTAGTCTCTGAGAGTTCAGAAAACACGCTTAGAGTCAGAATCTTGAGTAGACACATGGAGTATGTGGGGTCAGGGAGACACATAATGCATGTGTGAGACGCAGGAGACACACGGGGCCTCTGTGTGTATGGCATGGAGAGACATAGGGCAACTGTGTGTGGTGAGGTGATAGAGCAAATGAGTCTACATAAGTGTGAGGCTAGCATCTGAGTACTTCAGTCCTGTCCTGGGTCTGCTTTGTGTCAAGATCCAGTATTCTTTTTCACCATTTCACCATTCAAAAAGTCTATCTATGCTATGTGGTTTCCTCTGGACCAGAAGATTTCAAAACTATGGATACTTGTGTAACTTGAGGAAAAAATAGTAAGATTGGAGCTTTGTATTTAATACCCAAATGTGCCTGGTCCCTACTGTGCATACCCTTTTCTTCCCAAGTACCATCCATCCAACTGACAGATGAATGACATTCATTGAATGAACATCTGTGGAGAAAGGGTTCTGTTTGAGGAGCCTCGGACAGGTCCCATTCCTCAATGAACAACTGAAATGAAAATCAGAAGTGGAATAGAATATGTTTCATTGTTTCAAAGATACAATAAACTGAATGTTATGATCCCCAAATGTACACATTGAAACCTTAATCTCTAAGAGGAGATTAGATCCAAGACTGCATTTGTGTCATAACAGAGTGGTCTAGGGGGCACTTCACCCCTCCATGATCTCAGGTAACAGCAAAAAGATGATGTGGGAGAGCAGAATGCTGGCTTCATACAGACAATTTGCCTTCATCTTGACCTCAGCCTTCCTAGTCTCTGGAACTAAGAAATAAATTCCTGTCATGCATAAGCCCCGGTCAATAGCATTCCTAAACTTTACAGTGAAAGATCAATACAAAAGATGGTCTTCTCTGTATAGACCAACATATATCCTGAGGCATAAGATAGAAAAACTCAAACATTACACCATTCTGAAACTTACTTTGGGTTTCCCAAAGGTCATCAGTATGGGTGATACAGACACTAATGGCCAAGGACAGAGGTCTACTGTCTTACTAATTTTCTCTTCTACATAGTTATCAAAACAAATACTGAGGAAATGATCATAGCAGCTCTTTTTACTAAAGGGCAGAACTAGAAATAACTCAGATGTCATTCAACAGGTGCATAAATATAACCATAATTAGAAAGTCACTCAGAACAAAGGAGAAAAGTGCTGATGCACAGGACTTGGATCCGTCTCAAGAGAAATACTGCTGAGTGAAAACGAGAGTGATTCCATTTATATAAATCCTTGAAGTGATAAAACCATTGAGGACATATCTGTGGATGCCAAGAACAGGAGAGGAAGCTGTGGCTGTAAAGTATATCGTGAGGGGGGCCTTTTCTGTTCTTGACTATCGTAGTGGTCAAAACAAAGTATACATGTAATAAAATGGAATAGATCACATCCATACAGACACACACATGAGATCATAAATAAAACTGATGAAATCAGAATAATCTTGGTGGACTGAGTCAATGTGGAAGTCCTTATTTTTGTATTATACTGTAGTTACATAGGATGTTGCCGCTGAGGGAGATGAGTGAGGGCTATAGAGACTCTCTATTATTTCTTATAGCAGCATGTGAAGCTACAATTCACTCAAAATAAAAAATAATGCAAATAAAATATAAAAATATAAAAGTTAAAAAGGCTCAATGTAATTAAAATGCAAAATACAGTAAGAAACTGTTGGTCATTTTGATTCTAAGTTACACAAGGACAAAGATTTTGGCTCTTTTCTGCTTATCATTGTCATCCCCCTAGATAACAGAATGTCATAAATATAGAAAAACTGTTTCCTGTTCCTGAATCAATGCAAAAACCCTCAAGATATTCGAGAACCTCCAGAGAAGCAGAAAAGCTGAAATAGCATCATGCCATGAAGGATCGTAAATGAACATACTAATCCTTCACAATTACTCTTATGCCATTAAAACCAACATAAAGACCATTTGTCCACTGTGTATTATAAAGACACATAGCTGCATGCATGAGATATAAACATATAGGAATAAAAATGAAAACAACTTTATATTAGGGGATGGGTGCTATAGATGTTTCTAATTTTTCCTTATTTTATTTTTGTAATTCAAAAATATCAATACAAAACAGTCAGAATGAGAATTGTCTCAAGACCTAAGCACTCTTTATGTGTTCTTATTATCAATAGAAAAGTATACATGTAGATGATAAAACATCTTATTAATAAAACTCTGCACATCTAGTTTAGGAGCATGGCTGTTACCAACTGTGTTCTGTGTTCTCTGTGAGGACACACCCATCCAATCTCATTGCCTTTCCCCCTGGGGGTAACTGTTAAGTTATATAATCGTAAATAAAATTCACAATTGTCTTACTATATTTGTATACTCATACAATATAAGCAGTAGCTCTTATTTTGAACGTTAGACAACCACTTACTTGTCTGGAGCACTGGTTTTGTTTGTTGGTAGACCCAGGCATGGAACCCAGAACCTTGTGCTTGCTGGAAAAACATTCTACCTCTGAGCTACATCTTCAGCCCTTCTACTGTCTTTTTATGGAACATTACAAGGTCCTTAAAAAGTAATTCTTAAAGTGAATATTGGCTATGTATAGAAAGCATTCAAAAAATTGAATCCCACAGAGGCCTGACTAGAACGTCTCATGTCCAAGTCTGACCAATGTGATTTTTGGAAAGCGGGGTCAGAGCTGCTGGCCTAGTGCAGCAAGCCACAAACTGGTAGCCTCTGGTCATGAAAGGCTGTTCCGCCCAACCCCCCAAACATTCCTAGCTCATTAGCTGAGGGAAGACTGAGGGGCCCTGAGGCACCAGGAAACAGTAAGGATAAGAAGCAATAAAGTTGCCCTGGCGACCCAGGGGTGTATGCACAGCACGCTGGTAAACCTGAAATGCTAAGTACTGACTATTGACTCCATCATATAACTACAGCAGATCGCTGTTTATCCCAAAACAGTGAATTAAAAATGGAATTGAGTACTATCTTAGTGTTCTGACAGGGTCCCATGTAGGCCAGGCCGGCCTTGGACGTTCTTTACAGTCAAGGAAACCCTGATGTCTGTGCTTCCTGCAGTTTCCCGGAAGTGCTGCGGTCTCAGGTATGGCACCACACTTGCCATCGGACAATACTTTTCCTTAAGCAGTCTCGAGACCCCAGTCATCCCTTTTCAAGCACACGGTTTAACATTTCAATAAGCTAGGTGCATAAAGGTTAGAAAGATCTATCTGTAGTGTCAGTAAGACTGTCTTTTTTTTTTCTTTTGAAATATTGTTTAGATCGAAAAATATCTTTTTAGAAATAACTGTTCAAAGCAGAGTGTGCATACAGGTACATATGTATCACAAACCAACAAAGATGCAATGAAGACTGCTGAATTTCTACTACCAAAAAAAAAAATAATCCAGTATTTTGTGCAGTAGTTTTTAGTCAGCCTTAGGGGCCTCTTGACTTAGTCTTGCAGGTTAAAGAGCTCTGAATCGATCTATCTTCTCAGAACACAGATGGGACTAGCAGTGGCTACCAGCAGGGGGCGATTTGGGAAGTGGGAGTATGGCAGCATGGATGAGTCAGGGAGCAAGAAAATGGAACAAGGGCTGGGCGGTGGTGGCGCACACTTGGGAGGCAGAGGCAGGCGGATTTCTGAGTTCGAGGCCAGCCTGGTCTACAGAGTGAGTTCCAGAACAGCCAGGGCTACACAGAGAAACCCTGTCTTGAAAAACCAAAAAAAAAAAAAAAGACTTTTGCAACAAAAACAAATACTCAATTCTGTGTCATCTTTCCACTACGCTGGTCCAGTCTTTTAGACAAATACTCCTTTTAAGATTTACTATATCAATGGATGCAACACTTAAAAAAACTTCTATTTAAAACAAAGTTTCATGTTTTGTATATGTATAATGCACATGATAAAAGAGAAGGTCCAACTCTCAAATGGTTCCTAATTCAGAAAGAGGGCAAAGAGACAATGTTAGGTAAATAATTTCCAACTATTATCAGTCAGGCACTGAAATGCCTTAAAACTTAATCGCTGAAGCTGGGTTTTACATTATATCTGGAAGATACCACCACTGCTGCACACAGAAGCAGGCCAAAGATTACCAAATGGCAGGTAATAGCGCTCTGGGGACAGTGGAGATGGGACTTTTACCTCTAGAGCTTAGGTTTACTAGGCATCAGTGGATTAACCCTACATGGCTTAGGGAAATCCAGGCACTTGGCCCAGGCATTCCTGCATTTCACTGGCTTTAATCCATTTAAACCAAGAACAACTGACTTAACATTCCACATTATAGAGCTCTTTTCACTTACCAAAAAAAAAAAAAAAAAAAAAAGATTCTTAGTGACAAAATTATATTGCATGCACGCTATAGGACATTGATTTTAGCCAGAATAACACATTATCAGTCTAAGGCAGGGACTCTTGGTCCAGAGTCTCATCAGAAAGTTGATCCTGACAGAACCATGGTTGCATAACTGCCTGTCAAACACCCACAAACTCTCAAATATTGTAAGCTTTAGAGAGGCAGAAATCCAAACCCGTGCTATTTAGGACTGTTCTTGCTCCTTCAATTTGGTATCCTGCTTAAAATGAGAGGTTAAGATAAGTTTTGAAATATCCAGTCAATGGGCGATTATAGGAACACAGGTGAGGGCAGTAAGGAGCATCCAAAGACCAGCAGGAGAGGACAGACAGCCGATTGAGAATGGCGGTCTCTTCAGCCTCTGCCGAGCAGAGGGGAGGAACACAGCTGCAAAAGAAAAGACCTGAATACTTTCCAGTTCATCTATACAGTTATGAAGGCCCTAGCTGCTCTTTCTACCCAGTGAAGTGAGTCTTAAGAAATGAATCTATAAAATGAAGCAAGGTAATAAGGATGTTTTTATTAATAAATTCCCAGAATTTATTCCAGAGACTGTTTCAGCGTGGGCTAACTGGGGAAGAAACATAACAAAACAATCAACCAACGCAACAGCAACAGTCCTCCGTTCCTCCTCTTGTATACCGAGGCGGAAGTGAGAAAGAAAGACTCCGCTCACACCTGGCTTTGCGCCCAGCTCAGAGCCAACAGGAAAGTTGCTGTCCTGTGCTTTTAGCAGTGAGTACTCAATGAGTACTTGACAAATGCTTGCATGAGTGTGTCCCTCCCAAGACTGTGGAGAAATAATGAGAATGTAAAACAGTTTGGTTTAGAGTCTACAGGTACATCACCCATTCGTTCCTTCCTCCTCCTGTTTCTCACAGGTTCTTCACTTCCTCTTGTTGCAACACTAATGGCAGACAGATGGCTAAGAAAATGGATTAGGAGTACAACAAGAAAAAGGTCTTAAGAAAAAGCATGTATGTACTCATTTATTTTGAAATGCCTCAGTCCTTCCTTCTTTAGTCGGGCAAGTTCAATACAAAGCTAGACTAACTACAAAGATTAGGGAAGGTACACCAAATCTGTAAAACATTATCAGATTCTAAGGATACCAAGGAGAATTAAGAAGCAATACCAACTTTATTATAGATCTTGGATTCAGCTTAAAGTAAAATCAAATCTAATACTCTGCCACAAATATTTATTCTATTTTCTCCAAATTTTAATTATAAACCCAAGTTCTAGCATGTAAATTAAAAATTTAGGGTACTTTTAATTATTAAAGTTACTATCAAGATTAAATAAACAAACAATAGGGCCCTCCAGACTGGGCAATATGAATTCTTGTAATGAGTTTTTAAAACTACCACATACAGATACATATGTAGCCTTAACTTAGGATACTTTAGAGACACAAGGGAAAGAAAGTATATTCCAGAACTTGTGCAGACTGAGTTCAAAGTTAGAGGCTAATGTGTTGGCTTCATTTCACCCCGGATGAGTGCTTGTCCTGTCATGATCTCTTCCTATCATTGATATGCCTGAACTTCATCTTCTTCCTCCGAAATGTTTCTGCATTATCCTATAAAAACCTAATGGACTTTCACAATAGCTATTGTTCAACTTTCCAGGAAACTTCAATAAAGAAGAAGTTTCAAAATAATTTAAAAATACACAAAACTTTATAGGAAATTGGACTTAACACTTGCCCCTAAGGAAAATAGATGCTAGTAATGAATGAAGTATGTTGTCACTAAACGTAAATTCTGATAGTTCAGACACTTGGGAAAAAAAAAAAAGAGAAGTCAAGCCTGGTTTGCCATATTAGGATGCTTCTCCTGGCCAGAGGCAATTGGTGACAGATGTGACTGAAGGCTGGTGATTAGAAGAATAGCAGGCACATTCCTTCTCATTAGAAGGGCTTTAAAAGCAGCTGCAAAAGCTCAGCCATCAGCAGCCCATGAGGCTTGTCAGACACACCAGGCTCCAATCTTTTGAATGTGACCAAGAGATTAAGCAGGACTTTGAAGATACTCAAGGCAGATACAATGATCTGCTAACAAGTTTTCTGTGGCAGCAATCTGACATTGCTGATATGCAAGGCCTGATAATCTATGAGAAAGGAGAAGGGGCGCCCTGTGGGTGTTAGAAGATGTGCACCAGAGAAAGGACCATCTGAAAATGTGTGCCTCCATGCCTACGGCTTAACTCCTTAGCAACAACAAACATTTTTAAGATAAGTTCTTACTGTGTATCCCTAGCTGGTCTGAAACTTGTTATGCAAACAAGGTTGGCTTTGAATTCACAGAGCTGTGCCTCTTCCTCCTGAGTTCTCTGATTAATGTGTGTGCCATCATGCCCAGCAACAAAAATATATTAAAACAATACTAAAAATATATTTATTTTACAGAAATATATTTATATAATTTATGCTATATAATATATTATATCATATATAGCATATTATATAATATAAAAATATATTTATTGGGATAGAGAGAGGCTTGGTATATAAGAGTACTTGTTGCTCTTGCAGAGGACAGAGGTGACTTAAAACAATCAGTAATGTCAGGACCAGGGACTCTGAAGTCTTCTCCGATCTAGCTGGGCACAAGGGGAACACACGTATGCAGACAAAACATTCATCCACAATAAAACATTATGTATATGCTTATAATTTTTATAAACTAAAATATATTGAATTTATTAATTTATTAATATATCAAAATATATTAAAAATATAAATATATTTAAAAATTGAGACAAATCATAAACTGCCCCCAGAGAGTTGTGCTTATTACTGGCATTAGGTCTAAGGCCTATTAATTGTTGTCCACAGAGGAGCTGCTCCAAGTGAATGGTTATACATTCCTGCAGAGAAGGGCAGGCTCCTAAGGTGTGGCGTTAGCTATTCTTGCCAAACAAAACTCAGCAACCCACATCAAGTGGACAAAGCTTTTTAGTTAAGATTATCTAGTTGATTCTCCTGCTGAATTTAAACATGTGGAGTAGCCCACAGCTTAACTTTTTCAACGTGAGCACCAGAGAAGACTCATCCCTTTGCCAGGAGTGAGCGAAAGGAGGCCAGTGTCTGGAAAGCTACCGTTCAACGATGAACCATGCTGCAGCACAGAAGAACCTCAGTGCTTCAAGTTCTGACTGAAAACGCAGTAACCCTTTCCAGAGAGACACTGCACACCCTCAAGCTGCTTAGCGGCCGACTCAGTGATAGGGCCTCCAGGACGCACGGGGCCTCTTGGCTGCTAGCTGTTAACTCATTTCCTCTTCTTTAGTTGTACCCTGAATAATTTAACATGGCATGCGACTACTGGGATCTAAACTCCTAGCCACTAGACAGACTAGAAGCTAGAATTCCTTTAGATGATGAAAATCACGTGGCTTTTAGGCAGCTGGCAGGCCATCAGATATATTTTAGAATTTGACTCACTTTCTAAACTTGAGATTGGTTGTGCTGGCTTTCTGGGAAGATTAACCTTCCTTCAATTAGAGTATAGGAAATGGAAAGGGCTCTCCCTAAAGCAAAGGTTGAGACACCTTCGAGTTCTGCTAAAATCACTCCTTTCTGTTCTTGCTAAGGCAGCTGTCTTTAGTGTAAGGGTCAGAAATGTTCTACATGTTTAAACATGAATATTAGCTTATTCCTATTCTGTTCATGAGAACAGAACAGTATCAACTAAAAGCATGGCAGTAAAGCGACACCCTCTTATCTGTTGGTCCCACTGAACAGTTACTATCTTCTTAAAGTTGCGTCAGCAATACAGTATATATGTGTGTGTGTGTGTATATGAGAAACAGAGACAGAGACAGAGAGACAGAGACAGAATTGTAGTCACTAAAATGCATATGCCACATGCATGTGGAGGTTCAAGATTGACATTTAGAATGTTCTTTGATTGCTGGCCACCTACCTTTCATTTTCTCTCACTGATCCTGAGGCTCATCAAATTAAGCTCGGCTGGTCAGCCAATACATTTTAGAGATCCCCCTGTGTCTGATCCCCTATTGCTTGGGTTACAGAAACACTCCAGCACTCTTAGTTCCCATTAGTTTCTTACAAGTGCCTGGGAAACTGAACTCAGGTTATTACGACTGTGGGGTGGGCACTTTACCCACTGAGAAATCTCCCCAGCCTGCCTACTTCCTCATAGGTGTGGCACGGAAAGTGCTGGCATAGAACAGAACATTTTAACCTCAGCACTGCTGATAGCGTAGCTTGGAGAGATAACTGCATGGAGCTTTCCTCTGTACCACAAACTGTTGAGCAGTGGCGTCAGCTTCTCCTCTTCAGGTGCCAGTAGCGCTGACTTCCCTCAGCTAAGACAAATGTGCCCAAGCAGAGTTTGGAAGGCTGAGGCAAGGATGATAATAAATTTCTGGCTAGCTTGGGCTAGATAACTAGTTTAGATACATGAGAACAATCTGTCTCAAGAAAACAAATTCTCTAGAAGTAGCTACACATCTCTTGGTTTTGGATTAGGGTGGGGTAAAGGAAAAGAGGGCATAACACAGAATCATTCCTGACTGAAAACTATTAGCTCAGGATGAAAATAAGTCAAATAGTGAAACAAGATCAAAGCTTAACCCTCCTAATTATTTGCAATGAGATTATAAGGAACTGTAAATCCCAAATCTTCAGGCAAATAACTATACAGAATTTGATATCTATTAAGAGAAAAAAAGAACCTCATTTGTATAACTTGAAATGCTCTGAAGTTTCAAGCTTGACTTCAGCAACGTAGCAAATGTTCAGCTTAACCTTTGAGACATTTACGATTTCTTAAACTTTTATAACTAGTTAACAGAAATGAATCTCTGTGTGCCTTCCTCCAAACCTTAGCATTGGGATCACAGGCCAATTCTTGACATGGGTGCTGTGGATGCAAACATCGGTCTTTGTGCTTGCCTATCCCTGGACCCAAGAATGAATTTTCCTTGATCATCAGCGTTGAATCTCAATGAGAAAGCCTGGTTCGGCTTATTCTGAAAGACCCATTTACTTCAAATCAAAGGTATGCTCTTAGGAAGAAAGAAGCTGCTGAAGCAGGCTTCTGCTACAGCGCTCAGGCATCTGGCCATCCCCATGCTTCCTGCGTGTGACTATGGCATAGTCAAGGGTCTGATACTGAGTCCCTGCTGAATAGGCTTTATGAAGTGTGTCCTTTCTGTCTGCACTAAGTACATTACCTTCCCTAAAGAACCATTACCAGCAGTTTGAAAAGGAACTGCTTTTGCATGTTGACTGCTGGCTTTGTCTTGTCAAGTTTCTGATATTATTTAAAACAAATATCCCTACTAATTATTTAAAGCAAATATGCCTACTAATTCAGCTGGCTATATTCCCCACTGATGAGCACTTGCCTAACACAGTCAAGGCTCTAGGTTCACGATCCAACACCAGGAATAAAAGGAGAGAGAGAAAAGTTTTCTGAAAGACACATGGGTCTGTTGGGAGCACAAAGTTCCTAGCCTATGCTCACAGATAGCATGAGGAGACAACACTCAGGGCTGTCCCTCAGAGGAAGGGATGGAGAACCTGTTCTCTGCCCAGAAGGGTGGAAATGAAAGTGGTTAATGGTCTAGATGACCTCTGTTGCTATCTGTATGACTGAGCCCACAGCAGAGCCTTCCCTAGGCCCTTTTAAGGTAACACGTGTGGCCTATCTATAGAACTTCTCTTCATGGAAGAAGTGACGGCACTTTGAAAGGAACTTCAATGTAATTATCCTTTATTGTGCACTTGGGGTTGTGTTACACAGGGAAACGGTTTTCCAAATTATACTGTACTTAAGCATGCCTGAAATAAACTACCCTGAGTCAGACTTTACTGGTTTGGACGAACACCGGTGGCGGCTCAGTTGTGTTGAACCATATTTTATTCTTGCATCACTTGGACTATATTGCATGCCCTAGGGTTTGCAGAGACCAACACAGGGCCTGTGTTATCTACAGACATACTCACACATACAAGTAAATGCTCCCAACTTAGTCAGTGCTCCACTCGTCAGCTGGGAAGATGGAATTTTACTTAATACATAGTTTTACAGGAAATTAGACTTTGGAAGTAAAGATTATTCACATAAAATTTCTTTTTAACAACTTACAAAAGAATGTCAAATGCCAAATTATGAGGCTGTTTTCTTCACAAAATACTAGATTCTTGTTAGCAATGAGTGCCACACACTTTTGAAGTTTACTCAGTTTAAAAACGGAAGTTATGTTTAATTCAATGCTAGTGATTGAATCCTGGGTATCACATATTCAGAACAAGCAAGTGGTCACTATTCTTGAAATTAGCCCTAAAACGGAAGTGTGTCATTCTTTGGTCTTTTCTCAGTTTTTAAAAACTAACTTTACTTTAGATAGGGGAAAGTCACTTAAGCATGTGCCTGGATCTGGAGAAGTACTTACCTAGCATGACTGATCCCACCGGTAAACAATAAAACAGTTGTGATGAATACCACTTGGGGAGGTAGAGACAGGGGATCAAAAATTCATGGTCATCCTTAGCTACACAGTGAGTTTGAGGCCAGTCTGGACAATGTGAGACCCTGTCATAAACAAACACGAACAAAAAACCATGTCTGTCTTTGTTTAGGTTACCCTCATGCATCCATATGTGTGTGTGTGTGTTTGTGACAGAGAAAGAGAGTTAAATATATAGAGATTTATCAAATGCATGAGAGCAGGTACCTACCATCAAAACTACCTTGCTCAGAAGCAAGGTGCAGCAGCTGGTTATATGTTTCAATTGAGGGTTGATAGACAAAGACTCCAGAGTTGAAACAGTCAGGCCATCCTGGGTCTGGGGCTGCTGACAATTCTTCTCTTTCAAACAGATCATCAATATTTGAGAGGACCTGATTCAAGGAGAAAGACAAAGAAAGGCATTACAAGGATGCTCTTGCTGTGGCACACCCTTCCTAGGTTCTCCTTGTTACCCAACACAAAAGATGGGGGCAGCTATATGGCAGCCTAGAATTGCTCTCCTTCATCGCTTGACCCTTCTTATGATAGTGGCTTTATCGGTCATGTCTTGAGAGCATTTCTCAAATGAGTAACAGGTCCCCATTACTAAGCACATCTTTTCAGCCCTTAGAGCCGCACTCACCAGAGTATCTGCATCCATGAACACACATTTGGAATACTGAGTAAGTGACCAGCAGTGGAGTTTAGTCAATGTGATGCCCAACTCAGGTCTCTTCATTAAGGTGAGATGAGCAGAGTCACCGCTGTCCAAGACATCTACCATGATGACTTCATCAAACACGGTCTCTAAAACTTTTCTGTAAAAATAAGTTCCAGAAAGCATGACATATACTCTTTTCATATCACACGATACACTTACTTTAAGACGATTCCCTTAACCTATCATATGGTTATAACGATTCATAACGATTCATAACGTATCAATCACAAGACAATAGGTGTTTTGGCATAATCTACTTCATAACAAACTGTGTTCGTGCATGTGCACATATAGTAAATTCCATAAGTGCTGATAACTCTTTATGGTGCCTCCTAACTTAAGACATTATCAGAACTTTTCTCTCTTCTGAGAGTATACCTGGCAAGCTCAACTTGACATATAAGAGTTTTCAATATTCAAAATTCCCTAAGTGTGTGTGTCTGAGTGCTCTCGTTCATTTGAGCGCACACACAGGACAGCATGTGCATGCAGAAGACATTGGGCATTTGCAGGAACTATCTGCCTTGGTGGTTTTTTGGGTTTTTGTTGTTGTTGTTGTTTTTTGTTTTTTTGAGAAATCTTTTCTCAGTGAGACCTGGAACTTGCTGACTAATTTAGGACAGCTGCCTAGTGAAGCCCACTGATGCAATTCTCTCTACCTCCGAGTAGTGATGATATTACAGATATGCACCACCATGATGCCAAGATTTTTATATGGGTGCTGGGGATTGAAGTCAGGTTCCCATGTCTTTAGTGGAATGTTAATGAAACAGACACTATAACTTGCTAGAGGAAAACTGAATGATACAAACCTTTAACTACTGAGAAGCACTGGTGTTGAATTTCATCTCTCAAATTAGGTAAGTTAGATAACAAATACATTTTAGTTCACAGGGTAACCTTGGTCTTGGTCTTTTTTTTTTTTTTTGAATAAGAAATGATGAATGGAACCAGTGACTGTAGTGAGTCATGGTAGTGGGATACGAGACCAGATCTGGGTGTTACACACTCCTCACTAATCCTCACTAATGGATATATCAGAAGAAGAGGGTTGGGGCACCTTTCTCATGAACCATGTAGGATCCATGTCATTAATGTGGAAGACAAACACACACACACACACACACACACACACACACAC
>JADRCD010137921.1:0-20513 GCA_019843815.1 Montemys delectorum | reverse complement strand
TTATTATTATTATTATTATTATTATTATTATTATTATTATTATTATTGTGTTTGTGTGAGAGTTCCTGTGAAGTCAGAGGACAACTTTCCCGGAATTTTTCTTCGGTAAACTCTGGGGATCCAAGTCAGGTCATCAGTCTCGTGCAGCAAGCACTTTTACCTGCTGCCCCACTATGTGCTTTTAGTGTGCTATTTGAGACAACAGCAGAAAGCTCTGTGCTCCATTAAACAGGACGCCTATCTGTCCTTCAGGGCTTCACAGAGACCTTCCACTTGGCTTTACCATTTACGACACCAAGGTCACTGTGAAGTCAGCTGCCTTGCTGGCTCTGCCACTGGGCAAGCACCCACTGAGCACATATTGTTGTTTTGAGACAGGGTCCCATTTAGCTCAGGTTGGCCATGTCCCAGTTGAGGATGGCTTTGAACTCCTGCTCTCCACACCTCCCACCCCCTGGTGCTAAGCTCTCAGGCAGTGTTCCCCTCTTCTGCACAGCTCCATGGAGGGCAGCTCTTCTGCCAGTATGTCAGGTGCAGGCAGAAGTGGTCCCGCTCTGCCACACTACAATGAACTAGAACATTCAAGGGCTGTCAAGAGAACTTCTCTGGCCTTTCATGGAGGCTTGGCTGTGAGCCCGAAGCATCTTCATTCTGATGTGCTTGGCTGCTTTCTTGGTCCGATCCGGCTCTGGAGTGAGTAGAACTTGGCCTGTGGCACAGCGATTGAGAAATGTTTGGAAGGTTTGGGCTGGCTGCCTGCCTCCATTACGGGATCAGACCGATGCTGGCCTCAGGCCATTGCCTTGGGTACAGAGTCACTCCAGTCCTAGACAGAGGATCCCCGCTTCCTGAGAACTTCCCGATTGCAGGGACTGAAAACAACAGAGAGGGTGGGGCCACGCCAGAAGGGGGCAGAATGGCTCACGTCTGTACTTGCTGCACTTGAGCAGCTGAGACAGGAGGAACTCTACAATTAAGAGGCTAACCTGGGCTACATAGTAAGTTCTAGACCATCCAGAATACAATGAAATCCTGTCTCAAAAATAATAATCGGGCTCTCTCTCTCTCCTCCTCCTCTCTTTCCGTGCCACTTCCCCTCTCTCCCTCTCAATTAAACCTCTCACACGTGGAAAAAAAATAATAATCGGGGTAGAGATGGAGTGTGCAGTTCTGGATTGTATACACGCCAGTGTTTGCCCCTGGTGGGTGCTGTGTTCCTTAGGGTGCCTGTGTCCTTCTCAGGAAGGGGATACAATCCATACTGTTAAGTGAGATAAATAAGGGCTTAGAAGATTCAAAGATACAGCTGGGTACTGGTGGCGCACGCCTTTAATCCCAGCATTTGGGAGGCAGAGACAGGCAGATTTCTGAGTTCCGAGGCCAGCCTGGTCTACAAAGTGAGTTCCAGGACAGCCAGGGCTACACAGAGAAACCCTGTCTCTGGGGAAAAAAAAAGATTCAAAGATACAAACTGTGAACGGGGTCTGGCACAAGCCTACATGTTACATTTTAAACAGGGTGGGCTTTTTTTTTTGGAAGGGTCTTTTATAGCCCATGCTGGCCTTGAACTCAATACAAAGGGATGTCTTTGAACTATTTTTAATATATCCTATAGAATATATTAAGTTATATTTTTATTTATATAAGTAAAAGGAGAGGTTTATGTATTTTGTGGGGGGGTTTTGCCTGCATGTGTGTGTGTATATATATCTGTGTACCACTTGTATGCCTGGTGCCCTTGAAGGCCAATTATCAGATCCCCTGGCTAGAATTAGAGAGTTGTGAGCCACTATGCTGCTGCTGGGAATCAAACCCATGTCCTTTGGAAGATTAGCAATGTTAACCTCCTGAGTCATTTCTCCAGTCCCAACCTTGAACTTTTGATCCTTTTTCCTCTATTTCTCCAGTGCTAAGATTACAGGGAAGCCACACCACATGGGGGTTTTGTGGGTTGTTGGTTTGTTTCTGTGTGACAGGGATTAGCGATGAAGACCAGGCTAGACTTGAACTCAGATCTGCCTCTGCTCCCCATGTGCGCACATGGTCCCAGAGACTGCTTACACCAGGGTCGTCTCTGCAGCTAGTCTCGGTGAATCGCTCTTTAGAAAAAGGCAGACTTTTCCCCTGGAAGGACTTCAGCCCTACCAGCCATATCTGGTTCTCAACCACAGGAATGTAAATATTGCTCAAGCAATCTTTACTACAACCAGCAGTTTGAGTATTTATGTAAATAGAGGTGCAGTCACTTATAGCTAAGATGTAGCCATTACCTCTCAGGCCCAAGTGTCTCCCCCATGCCACCTGACACCAGTGATTGTGAAAGTAGGCTAAGTAAGGTACTCCTGTCCTGGATGTGGGGACTGGGGTTAGGGGTGCCAGTCAACTAGATTGATGACAGAGACCAGAGGAGCCTTGAGCATCCATTGGAACTGTGTGCATACAGGCATGTACACACACACACACACACACACAGCATGATCGCATACTCATTTGTAATCCCAACATTTGAAGGGTGGAGCAGGGTGGAGGCTGGAGGATCAAGAGCTCAAGATGATCCTATCCAGGCAGTTCAAGGCCAGCTTGAGCTACACAATGAGACCCTGTCTCAACGTTTCAAGGGCTGTGGGTATAGCACCTTGGTAGAACACTTTCCTAGCACAAGCAGGAACCTGAGCTTACTCCATAATCCTTACAGGATATTTTAACCTGTTTATTGTTAGGGTGTGGCTCAGCCATTAGAACACACCTTTAATCCCTCTGGCTAGAATACTGGCATGCCCTTAGTACACACCTTTAATCCCAAACAATGAAGATAAAGTTAGTTTTTAGAAGGAAGCACCTATGTTTGAAAGTGATGTCTAATTAAGGGGCAGGCAAAGTGATTACTCAGAGGAAGATTTGACAGAACCGGATATGCCCAACTCTCTTGAGACAAGGGAGGAAAGGGAAGCTCCTTAAGGGAGAGACAGTACAGAAGGAAGAGAGTACAGTACAGAATACAGAAGAGTTCGTAGAGAGCAGAGCAGTAGAGTTGAGAGGGAGACTAGAGCAGCACAGAGAGGGAGAGGGAGGCGGGTTTGCCGGGAGAGTTTCAGAGACAGATTCAAGAGAGAACAAGCTAGACACAGGTGAACAAGAATGTGCCAGAAGATTAGAAAAGATTGCTAGAGTTAAGTTTGAGGCCAAGCAGAGCAATTCAGAGACTGAGAGAAAAGCCAGATTGAATCAGTCAGCTGGGAGGGGAGTTTGAGCCAGAACAGCTGAGTTGAACCGGGCATCAAGAGTCCAGAAAGAACAAGGAGGGGCAAGTGTATTCAGCAGTCAGTCTCAGAGGCTGACAACATCCCAGGCCTAGATTAGATTGCATGGAGGCTCGAAGCTTCCAGGACTAGGTCTAGGTTATCAGGCTGAGGCAGTGAGCCTCCAGGCAACAATTAAACAGGAGAATAAAAGTTGGACATGACCTTTAACTACTTTTACAATACAGCAAAAAAGTAAAGGAGGAGGAGGAGGAAGAAAGAAAAACAAGCAATAGTAAAATGCATAATTCCAGGGTAGGGAGACTGCCCAGAGTTTGAAGCCAACCTGGGCTACATAGAATACCAGGCTAGCCTGGACTAAACAACAAAACAACATGTCTGGTGCCTGCCTTTAATCCAAGCCATCAGGAAGCAGAGGCAAGCAGATCTGTGAGTTCAAGGCCATCCAGGGCTACATAGTGATGCTATGTCTTGAGACCTGTTATGTACTGTGTAGGCCAGTCAATCCTCCAATTCTTGTTGACCCTCCTGCCTCTGCCTCCCTAATGGCTGGGGTTAGAAGCACGAGTCACTGCATCCAACTTGGACATGACCTTTAACTGCTGCTCTTGGGCAGATTCTCCAGTCAAGGGCGTCGAACTGAGTGTTCTGGCCGCTGGCCGCTGACGGCTGGGACACCATATCTCTCTCCTATCTCTCTGACCACTCCCCAATTTCAGACATACCTCAGGATACCTTTGGAATTCCAAATTAAGGATTATAGATGCAATGTGTCCAAGGCCTGCTGCAAGGACAGCCTGTCCCGGGGAGCTGGCTCCCAATCGGCACCTTAGGCTGCGGCCCTGGCCTGCCTGCCTGGGATGATGAGGTGGTTTGGACACCTTCGACAGAGACCTGAGGTCTGTGTTTTACACTGTTCATGAGAGATCTTCCTGAGGTGCTAGGGGGACCTGGGGAGCTGGCTTTGGTTGCAATTATTACGTTTACAATAGTCTCCTGAATATATGCTAACAGGTCAGAAGAGGGCACCAGATCTCACTACAGATGGTTGTGAGCCACCCGTTTGGTTGCTTGGAATTGAACTCAGGGCCTCTGGAAGAGCAGTCGGTGCTCTTGACCACTGAGCCATCTCTCCAGCCCCCGCAATTGGTTCTTAATATTTTTAATTACATGTGTGCATGTGCATGCATCTGTCTGTCTGTCCTTGGTTATCTTTGTAAAGAATGTTCAGCTTTATTGTGTTAGTTTAAAAAATTTACACCTTAGTATTTTTTATAATTTCCTCCATGAGCACTGTATTAACATCATTTGTAGTTCCCCTTTCCCCCCTACTCGCTGAACATCATGAGCTCATTCTTCGTTATGTGTAATGTGTGATACATATGCATGTATATATAAATGCAACTGGCTGAGACCATTCAGTGTTGCTCTTCTGCGTGCCTGGAGAGGAATGATCCTTCCCCTCTTGGCAGCATTAATTGCTCAGGTGGGCACATGTGAGAGGTCCCCATCCAATTTAGGATGTCAGATGGTATTGTCATTGTGTAGGTTTGTTTCTGTAACTGTATATATAGGTCATGTAAAAAGTATTCCTACCTTGACATTTGGTGTGTGGGCCTGTGTGTGTGCTCATCGCAGCACGTGAATGTTGTGCATCAGAGGACGACCTTGGGAATTGATTCTCTCCTTCTGCCATGTGGATTCTGGGGATCCACCTCAGACAGTCAGGCTTGGCCCAAGTGCCTTCACCTACTAAACCGTCTCAATGGCTTCTGTTTTCCTCCTCGTGTTTGTTGACTTGTTCTGGGCCTACAGCTCTGGTCAGCAAGTCTCCGGAGGTCCCCTGCTTCTACCTCCCCCATGCTGGGATTACAAGCCTGCTTCACCATACCCAGCTTTTTTATGCTGAATTTTGGGGTTTAAACTGAAGTCCTTGTACTTACAAAGTAAGCACATTACTAGACTGAGCCATTGCCCCAGACCACTTTGCTAGCTCTTTATGCTTGGAGTTTTGTTGTCTTTTGTGTTTCCAGGGGACTGGGAGTGTCTCACTGTATCAAGCCTTGCTTTGATCTTCCAGCCCTTTTCTGCTGTGTGCTGGGCTCACAGACGCATTACACTGTGTCAGTGTATGGGCTCAGGCTTTCCTGGGCTCCTGGTAGACATGCATTCCATCCCTGTCCTAAACTCTTGGTTTTATGATTAACTAGCATCCAGCGGCATCATGGAACACACAAGTGGAAACAAGTTTCTTGCAGCTAGTGTCAGTGGGGTGAGGAACTGGGCCCCCATTTCCCCTCTTGCCAAGCTTGAGAAACGCCATCACAGCCAGTGGGCGGTGAAGTAGCTTCTCCTTCAGTCCTGGTTGCTTCGACCTCCTTTCTTCCCCCAGTTCTAGAAAAAGGAAGCGGTTTGCATGGGCTAAAAGCAACAGAACCAAAGAGCACATTCTTCAAGAACTCTGACCTAACATCCCGAACTCTGGCACAGAAACGCCAGAGCTCAGTCCTACAACCCTAACCTTCTTCCTTTAAGATTACAGGAACCTCTCTAACTCATTGGGGTCTTTTTCTTCCTTTGTATGTGTTTGGTGTGAGTGCATCTGTATTTGCATGTTAGCATGTGTGTAGACATGCATGCGGAATCCTGAAACTGGCGTCAGACATTGTCTTCCATCTCAGGGTCTCCATGCCAAAGCTTAGAGGTCACACATTCTGCTTTGTCTAGCTACCCAGCTGGTGTGTCATGTGGTCACTTCCCCTTCCTGGCTTTATATGGGTACTGGGGATCTGAACTCCAGTCCTCACACTGTGTGGTAAGCTCTTCATCCATGAGTCGTCTCCCCTCTCCCCAGCCCTTCACTGGTCTTTAGGTGGCTTGATGCAGCCATAGGAGTATCGTACAAGAGCTGGGTCTCTGTTCTCTCAACACTGAGTGTCTGCTAAGAGTCTGTAGATAACTCAACTGGTAGACGACCTGTCTAGTGTGCAGGAAACCCTGACATAAACCTGAGATCCTATCGAGGGGGAGACAGGAGTTAGAGAGCAACTTGGACCACATGATTCTCTGTTGTAAAGGGAGGGAGGGGAGATGGGGCTTAGCAACATGCTGCCTAGAAACCCCGGTTTATGCTGTGCTGGGGTTTGGAACCAGGGCTTTCGTCCTAGGGTGCACTCCACCAACTGATCCACATCCCCAGCCACATGCTGCCTTTTGTAGAGGGTACCCTTACATGGTGCACAGTGACACCGACCTCAGCAGTCACCAGAAGTCCTTTTGTCTCCCTCCCGTTCTTCAAGTGAAGTGCTCATATTGATATTGATTTTTTTTTTCCCTGTCTCTGTGATTTCCTCTTTTGGTTTTAAACTTGGAAAGCTTGCTTCTGTACACAGAGATCAAATAAACATCACACAAGTTGAATCTTGTCTTAAAATCTTTTTCTTTTCACATTTGTATCTGGCACTCAGCTGTCCTTTAAAGGCCCTTTAACTGCAGAGGATCACACGCAGTGTTAATCAGGGCTCTGCTTGGGTGGTGAGATAGGATCATTCATGATGCTTTGAATTCTTTCATGTATTGCTCTTAGGACTGAAGACTAGACGTCGTTTAATAGAAAACTCACGAACATCCCTGATTGCCCAGTGAACCTAAGCTCAGAGCAGCCCTGAGTGGGCTCAGGCCATAGAAATCGAGGCCATGTGCTTGTTCTCCCTTTCCTTGGTTAAAGGAGAGAGCAAGAGGCTGGGGGATGGCTCAGTTGGTAAAAGTGCCTACCCTGCAAGCAGGGAGGACCTGAGTTGTAGCCCCAGAGCCCAGTAGTAGTAAATCCAGAGTGTGATATAACCACCTTTATATATTTATATATTTACATAATTTTAGATTGCATTTAAAAATTTAAATTTACTTTTATGTGTATGGACATTGTGCCTGCATGTATGCATGTGTACTCTAGACATACATTATCCAGGGAGTCCAGAAGAAGGCACCAGATCCCTGGGGCTGGAGAGAGAGAACAGAGTTGTGAGCCCCATGTGAGCATTGGGAACCAAACCCTAGTCCTCTGGAAGAGTAGCCAGGGCTCTTAAGCACTCTGGCCCTTACATTTATTTATTTAAGGTGGGGAGGAGAACAAGAGTAAGTTCTTTCCACCACGAGGGTCCTGGAGACAGAGCTGAGATCACCCCACTTGCACACCAAGCCATCTGGCCTACCCTGTAATAAGTCCCCTTTAGACAAAGAAGTGAAGCTAGAGATGTGCCCGGTCAGATTCACATCTGGGGTGGAGGGTGGGGGTCCCTCTGCATTGCTCTTTTCCACCATGATTTCAGCTGTCCTTACCTCCAACTGGGAACCCCCCAACCAGATGGGTAGTGTTAAATGAGGTACTGGAAACTGCATGGTGCCTGGGGGGCGCCAGGCCCAAGCTCATCTATCTGCCCATCCTCGGGCCAGCACACCCTGACTTCCTAGCTGCCTTCCCTCCATTCCTGCTTCTTTGAGATAGGGCATCAGTCTGGCCTTTAAGAAAATGGCCTTGAACTCCTAGTCCTACCTCTACCTCCCAAGTGCTAGGATTACTAGTGTGAGCCACTGTACCTGGTTTAGTAGTATTGAAGATGAATCCCAGGGCTTCACCCATTCTACCAACCAAACGGTTGCTCCAGCCACCTGGTCCTCTCAGTGCCAGAAATCAAGCACAAAGCTTTGGGGTTTTTTGTTTGTTTGTTTGTTTTGTTTTTGTTTTTAAATGTATATATTACTGTGTTTGTGTGTGTGCTTGCACATGTGAGAGAGTGTGTCGTGACACACATGTGGAGGTCAAAGGACACCTTTCAGGAGTTGGTTTTCTCCTTCCACTGTAGGTTCTGGAGATCAGACTCCGGCCATCTGGCTCCTATGATTAGCATTTTTACTTGCTGAACCATCCCCCACCCTCACCCAGCACCATGTGAGCACCAGGAGGCCTGAGTTCTGACCCAGATGTTTCCCAAGAGCCTTTTCCTGTTCCATCCCATTTACCCTGGTCTCCAGAAGACAATATTCAGGGGTGGAAGGTTTACTGAGTGAAAGACTGTCTGTCAGCAGTGGGGAAGTCTGTCATCCACACTGGGGGGAGACTGAGGTGAAGGGTCAACTGTCATATGGTCATATGGTCAACTCCCATAACTAGCTCCTCACTCATGAGCCCAGGAAACGCATTGGTCCCCAGGCTGGGCCCTGGATCTGCTGTGGTTTGTCACTGGGTAGCAGCCACCATCCTGGGCACCGCCCTTCACCATTTCCCAAGGTCCGATCTCCAGGAGGCCACAGACGGACAGACAGGTCTGTGGCTTTCCCTTCCTTGCACACAGCCTGGGGCCTATGCTGTCAGGAAGCAGGTGTATTTAAGGACTGAACGGGCAAGAGCTCTTGGGAAACAGATCTGGGCTCAGCTCCTGCCTCTTGGTGCTCACAGGGTCTCTGGGTCACACCTGAATTTCTTAGCTTCCTCTTTTTTCATCTGTGAAGTGATGGCAGTACCTCTTATGGATTGAGGCCTTACATCAAGAACCCACCTATGTCCCACTTGACTGTTTTTATTATCTTTATTTTACATGGGTGTTTTCCCTGAGCGCAAGTCTGCACCACAAGTGAGCCTGGTGCCCTGGGCATCAGGAGAGGGCGGGCATCAGATTCGCAGCCACTGGAGCTAGAAATGATTGTGAGTCACCATATATGGTTGCTGGGAACTGAACCTGGGTCCTCTGCAAGAGCAGCCAGTGCTCTAACCACTGCGCCATCTCTCCAGCCCCCACTTGTTTATTTGGTTGGCTGAATGTTTTGTTTAGGATTAGATTGGGGTTGTTGTTTTTTCTTAGCCCTGGCTGTCCTGGAACTCACTCTGTAGACCAGGCTGATCTTGAACTCAAATCCCGCCAGCCTCTGCCTCCCAAGGGCTGGAATTAAAGGAGTAGACCACCACACCTGACTTTGTTTTTTGTTTTGTTTTGTTTTGTTTTGTTTTGTTTTGTTTTTAAGATTTATTTAGTATTATAAATGAGTACACTGCAGCTGTCTTCAGACGCACCAGAAGAGGGCGTCAGATCTCATCACGGGTGGTTGTGAGCCACCATGTGGTTGCCAGGATCCGAACTCATGACCTTTGAAAGAGCAGACGGTGCTCTTACCCGCTGAGCCATCTCACCAGCCCCTGACTTTGTTTTTTGAAAAGAAATTTGATGGCCCAGGCTAGCCTCCGACTCCAGATTTGGCTGAAGATGGCCTCAGTCCTCACTCCCCCTAGCCCCACCTCCCAGTGCTGGAATTACAAATTCATTTGCAAAGCATTGCAGAGTTGATTGACTTAGTGTGCATTTTGAAGTTTAAGTTAATGCTTGCTTGTGTGGGGCATTGGATTTCACGATTCTGGGTAAAACCGCCTGGACTGGATTTGGTTCCAGACACTTTCCTGGGAAGCTGCTCAGCCCCCTCCCAGGCAAGGCCTATCTGGAGCCTCCTCCAAGGCAAGGCCAAGAAACTGAGCCAGACCTCTGCCCACCCATCAGTCTCTCACCAGCAGCACAGACACACAGACACACGTACACATGCACACACACAGGCACGGCAGAATCCTTGGGTTTTTGAGCACTCTCCATCACCTTTGTTTGAGACTGGGTCTCAGTCATCCAGGTTGTCTGGAACCCATTAGAGTTGGTGACGGACATCTTCTGCCTCCTAATGCCAGGGTTGCAGGGAGAAATTACCACACCTGCTTTTTTCTTTGCCATATTCCTATACCTGAGCCTAGGGCTTTGTGCATGTCAAGCACTCTACTGACTGAACTACACCCCGGCTTCCTGACTTATTTTTAAACTTACAGCAAATGCTGGCATTTCTCCGATAACAGGGTGGGTTGAGGGGGCATTTCCTACAAGAGCAGAGATTTCAGCAGCGTGGAGTCTGATGTGCCTCCCACCTTGAGTGGACTTGTGTGGACTCAGAGTGGAACTGCGAGACTTCTGCATTTTAGTCAAATGTTTTTTGTCTTCAAGAGAGTTTATGGTTTTTTATCCCTCCTCATTCCAGGGGATCAGCTGTTGCAAAAATCATTGGAAGCAACGTGAAGAACCTGCAGAAGTTCTCCTCCACCGTCAAGATGTGGGTCTTTGAAGAGACGGTGAATGGGAGAAAGCTGACGGACATCATCAACAATGACCACGAAAATGTGAAATATCTCCCAGGACACAAGCTCCCAGAGAATGTGGTAAGACTTGGCAGAGGTAGGGGCACATTTGGTTCTGTCTCCTAGCTGGGATCCTCTGAGTGGCACCAGGGCCTAGGTGCGGGAAAGCAACCTTTGACTGGCTCTGATTGTCTTGGATTCAGGTTGGTTTGTTCTTTGAGACGGGGGTCTGTGTTTCTTTTGCGGATACTGAAAATTGTATGCGTGTGTGTTTGGATCCCTTGAAGCTGGAGTTACAGGAGGTTGTACTAGGAACCAAACTCTGGTCCTCCTGGAAGAGCCACAAGCTCTCTTAACCATGTAGCCACCCCTCCCACCCTCATCACTGCCTCTTCCAAGGACAACAACCATATTGGATTAGAGCCCTCCCTACTCACCCTATTGTTTTTAATTGACAGTCTTGTCTTGAATTTTTAGGCCTCCCACCTCCACCCCAAAGACAGTGTTGCTTACACGTAGCCCAGGCTGGCCTCAAGCACACATGGCACTGAACTTTGGGGTCTTCTTGCCCTCACCTCCCAAGCATTTGTTACCCAAGCTTTAGGTCACTCAGGGCTTCACCCCTGCTTACAGGGGAGGGGAGCTAGGAGGTCACCGTCACATTCCTTTCTTGGTGCCAGTAACAAGGAACTTGCTCCTTCGAGTCTGCCCCACACCTGTAACTCTGGCCACTACCTGCTTTTGACCTCCCAGGCACCCACCCGGAGGACCTACTCTGGTGCCTTTTTATTTTGAGACATGATCTCCCTAGGTTGCCTAGGTAGGGGCTTAAACTTGTGAGCCTCCTATGTCAACCCCCAAGGAACTGAGATTATAAATCTGTGTACCAGGGCTAGGCAGCTTAATACTGGGGACCATGAATCTGCCTGCCGGGGAGCTCTAAGAACAAGAGCCGTGCTGGAGGGGGGGGGTGGAAGCTCACATGGGGGGGGGGGGGGCGGTCCTCACTCACCACCCCCCTCCCCAGGCTGAATGTAGACAGGAGGAAAAGCCTACTCTTGGGACTCTGTCAATGTGTCAGCCTTGTGGTTCCATCCAAATGTACATTTGCTCTATGGGGTGGACATTTATGTGACCTCTCTACTGGATAGTGCTCCCCGAAGCCATCTGGACCTGAGACTGGAGCCCCAAAGTCACAACACATGTCCAGCCTGCCCCTCTACAGCCCTCTCTTCCCCAGCTTCTCTTTTTTAGCATCTGTCTTCTTGTGAATTTGAGAGGATATATCAGCTATTTATTAATTTATTTAGTATTTATTTTAACTAATTTTCCTTTCAACTTTTAAAGAAGATCTTATGCATGAGGGTGTCTGTGGCTGTGCTTGGCATACATGGAGCTCATGGAGGTCCGAAGTGGGTGTTGGATCCCTTGGAACTGGAGTTTCAGACAGTTGTGCGCCACCGTGTGGGTGCTGGAATTGAACCCTGGTCCTGCAAGGGCAGTGAAGGCTTAGCTGCTGAGCCTTCTCTCTAGCACCCCTCGGCACTGGGTCCCATCTTTTCCTGGCACCCCTCGGCACTGGGCCCCGTCTTTTCCAGTGCGCCCTGAATTTGGTATGAAGCTAAAGCTGATTCAACTCCTGCTCTTCCTGCCCCCATCTCCCCACCAACTTCCCCTGGTTATGGTCCTGGGGATCTAATTCAGGGCTTCCTGCATCCCAAGAAGGCTCTCTACCAACTGAGCCATGTTCCCAGCCCAGCCCTGCTATGTGTGTGAGGTGGAGACTTCAGAGTCTAGCTCTGCTCTGCGTGGATCCTAAACCACTGCATGCCTGACCCTGCCTGAGGTCCCCACTCAGGAACCTGCTGTGACAGTGACGGCCATTCCTGAGTACCGCTTTGTCCGCTGGCTCTCTAAAAGCTGGCAGGTCTGAATGCGTGGTTTTCATGGACCTGAATGGAGAGGACAGCAGTTATTTCCTGTCCTTATGAGAGCAGTGGCCGATCTGGCTTTATAGCTCATGGTTGGAGCTCAGCCAGGTGGAGAGAGGCTCTGCTGTGGCGCTCTGACTTCAGCTGGCCCCAGTGTGACATGGGACATGTGATCACAGCTCCCACGGGATTAGTCTCATTGTCTCTCTTCTCTCATCCTTGTCTGCTGAGCTCTGCCAGGTTTTTAAAAATACACTGTTCTTATTAAATCCACACATCTACATCTGAGTGGGGTTTGGGGTTGGTTTTTGGCCTTCTGAGACAGTCTTGCGTAGCCGGGGCTGGCCTCAAACTTAGTAGGTGGCCAAAGATAACCTTGGACTCCTGATCCTGCTCCCTTACTGAGCATCTTGGTACCCAGGAGGAAAGAGAGGCTGAGGCAGAAGGATGTGGAGTTTGAGGCCAGCATGGGCTACATGGTGACTTCCAGGACAGCCTGGGCAGTAAAGGGCAATGCTATCTTGAAAAGCAGTAATAAGAACAACAAACAGTAGGGCCAAAGGCATCTATCTGCACACGCCTGCACACGCCTGCACAAGCCTGATGACCTGAGTTTGATCCCCAGGACTAACAGAGGAGAGAGCTGAGCTGCATGCATGTCTCAACACGTGCGCATGCACGCGGACACACACACACACACACACAGGCACGCACACCCGCGCGCGTGCACAAACACTAATCAATCAATAAAATTAAGACATCTAAAAACTTTAGCAATAATAAACAGGACACGCCAGGGTCCTTCTAGAAGAGTCAGGGTGGAGATGGTGGTACCTCATGGCAGTGTGCATTTTGACTGATAGAATTTCTGCAGGCATTATCCGTCTCCCACTTTGCAGGTTGCTGTCCCAAACCTCAGCGAAGCCGTGCAGGACGCAGACCTGCTGGTGTTCGTCATTCCCCACCAGTTCATCCACAAGATCTGCGATGAGATCACTGGCAGGGTGCCCAAGAAGGCCCTGGGCATCACCCTCATCAAGGTAGGTACGAAAGCAGAGCAGGCTAGGCAGGTCCCTGTGCAGAGCAGGCTAGGCAGGTCCCTGTGCAGAGCAGGCTAGGCAGGTCCCTGTGCAGAGCAGGCTAGGCAGGTCCCTGTGCAGAGCGAGCGAGCAAGGCAGGTCCCTGGACCTGGTTCCTTCTGAGTTCATGCCCCCTTTCCTCTGCTTGAGAAGGTATATCAGGCACCTTTCTCACCAGCCATGACTAAACACCTAACAGGAAGCAACCTCAATGGGAAGAGGTTTATTTTGGCTCACTGTTTGAGGCAAGATGGTCCATTATGGCCAGGGAGACCAGGCAGGCCTGGCTGTGGGCAGCTGCCAGCTCACCAACCACGAGGCAGAGACTGCGGAATGCTGCATCAGCTGGCCTGCTGCGTTTTTATTGTTTCGTTTTGTGCTGTGGTGCTGGAGTTCATCACCTTATGCATGCCCAGCAAGCACTTAGGACTGAGCGATGTCCCCAGCCTCCTTTCTTTCCCAGAATCTTGGACTCTGGCCCAGGAGATGGCGCCACCATTTTCAGGACAGCTGTTTCTCTCTTAGTTAATCTCTTCCAACACTCAGGTGGGCATTACCAGTGACTGGTCCAAGCAGGGTGACAGTTGAGATTAGTCATCCGTGGTGGCGAGACGGCTTGGTGGGTCACGTGCTTGCTGTGAGTCTTGATCTGAGTTCGAGCTCCAGAACGCCTCATCTCCAACCGAAAGGCTCTTCCCTTCACTTAATTGATTTTCTAGGCATTCTTACTGGTAGATGTTTTCTTTCTTTCTTTTTTTTCTTTTTCTTTTTTTTCTTTGTTTTCAAGACAGGGTTTCTCTGTATAGCCCTGGCTGTCCTGGAACTCACTCTGTAGACCAGGCTGGCCTTGAACTCAGAAATCCACCTGCCTCTGCCTCCCAAGCGCTGCACCACCACCGCCCAGCCCAGGTACATGTTTTCTTCATCTAGACTTCCAAAAACAAGTCCACAAACTTTACCACACAGCAAGTGGTGGGGTCTGTCATAATTGAAAAGAGTCAACATACATGTGTTCATGTATGTGAGTTTCTAACCTAGTTATATAGCACCGAACAGAGCCAAGGAGATGAGCATTACAGTGCTGTTTATCAGCTTTCAAAGATGGGCACGCTGGTGTCACATTATGGTGGGACAGTTACAAGTGATAAAATGGTCAAGAACTGAAGGGTGGGCTGGAGAGGAGGCTCACTGGTTAAGACCATTCATTGCTCTTGCAGCGGACTAAAGTTTTGTGCCTAGCACCCACCAGGAGGCTCTCGTCTTTAACTCCCAATTCCAGGGAACTGATGCCCTCTTCTGGCTTTCTTGGGAACTGCACACATGGACAGCCATGCCCACAGGCAAAACACATATACACGATAAATAAAATTTAAGAAAGGAAAATTGTGTGAGGCAGTGAAAACATTCAGGATGGCTGTTCTGTCAGATGAGAGAAGGGTGAGGAGAAGAGGAACATGGAGAGAGGACCCCACACACATACCTTATGGGAGGAAGTAGAGTAGTTAGCCAAGGGGGAGGGTGGTGTGGTGGTGGCGGTGGCGTGCGTGCGTGCGTGCGTGCGTGCGTCCGTCACAGATCTATCTCCTCAGCCCTAGAGAAAAGAACCTTTAAGTCACATTCTGAATGGACCAGCTGTGTGGCCCCAGCTTGTAGTGGGCTCCATGTTCAGTGCAGCTGAGCCAGAGCCAGATGACAGCACAGCTGTCCCTCAGGTGCCACCCAGTGTTCACTGCAGATGATGGACGGAACTAAACCAGGGTCTTCCTTGGTACCTGAAACTGACTTTGGGGGTCACTTATGACAACAATTGCCATCTCCCTGCCATCCCAGTACCTGTTCCTTATCAGTGGGAGCCACCAGAAGCTCTGGCAGGCGCCACTGGGCCTGTGTGCTCTCAGGGCCTCCCAGGCCAGAGCTCCTGTTCTGCAGAGTAACCTTAACAGTCTTGGGGAGGGGGTGTCTCTGCAAACACCATGGCTAGCTGAGGCGGGCGGAGAGGGAGGGAGGGAGAGAGAGTCTTGTTCAGTAGGAGTCAGTGTAGGATTCAGTGGCTGGTGATGGTTCAAACTTGGAGAGTCTGACCCCTAGTGGTTCGTTTTAGGCATATTTAAGCACAGCAGGATTGGTTAAAAAAAAAACCAACAAAAAAAAAACTGCCTGGTGATAATGAATTCAATCCATGTGCACAACAAAGCATAAGACTTAACTTTCAAAACTTTGTAAAGCACATGTGCCATTGCCCATAAATATGGGTGATATAGAATGATTGAGGAAAACAAGCTCATGGTGAGGGTGTGGGAGAGGATCTGGTGTTGTCTCACCATACGGACAATCCAAAGGTCACCAGGCTGTTAGCCACGTCTGTTCCCAGCCTCTGGATGGAACACAGGTTATATGTCTCTCCCTTTGAGACTGCCCTGCACGTTTAATATCCCTGGTCCCCTAGCTTATCTGAGCACAAGCACCTCTGTGCCCCCCACACCATCTTACCCACATCATTCAATCCTCTGCCAGTGCTTGATAGAGACAGTCTCACTCTGTAGCCCAGGCTGGCTTCCAACTTTCTATGTGGTCAAGGGTGGCCTTGAACTCCTTGCAGTCCTCCTGGTGGGATCACAGGTGTGAGTCACCATGTCCAACTAAGATTGCTTATAGAACAACGGTCTTTTTTTAAAAAAAAATATTTATTTACTATTTTATGTCTATGAGTACACTGTAGCTGTCTTCAGACACACCAGAAGAAGGCATCGGATCCCATTACAGATAGTTGTGAGCCAACATGTGGTTGCTGGGAATTGAACTCAGGACCCCTGGCAGAGCAGTCAGTGCTCTTAACTGCTGAGCCATCTCTCCAGCCCCCAGAACAACGGTCTTTTTTGCCTCTTGGATTTGCAAGCCTCCCCTGACTCGTCTGAATCCTTCTAGGGCATAGATGAGGGCCCTGACGGGCTGAAGCTCATCTCCGACATCATCCGAGAGAAGATGGGGATTGACATCAGTGTGCTGATGGGGGCCAACATCGCCAGTGAAGTCGCTGCGGAGAAGTTCTGCGAGACCACCATTGGTGAGGCTGCAGAGGGCCCCAGCAGTGCTGGGCGCTTAGGGAGTGCCATTCCTAACCCCACATGGTTCTTCCCAGCTCTAGCTGGGGGCTACACATGGCCTACCTATAAACTCAGGCCTGTAATCCTACATGGGGCGCTGGGGAGATGGTCTGCATGAGGACCCGAGTCCAGATCCCATGAAAAAGCTGGCACATCCTGATGCTGGGAGGTAGGGACTGGAGGATTCCCAGGGTTGCTGGACAACTAGCTTACCTAGTCAGTGAGCTTCCGGTTCCATGAAAGATCCTGCTTCTAAAAAACACTGGAGATGCTGGAGAGATGGATCAGCACTTGTTCTTGTAGAAGAGCCAGGTTTAACTCTCAGTATCTACATGGAGGCTGGGAAAAGTCTCTAACTTCAGTTCCAGGGGATCCAATGCCCATTTCTGGCCTCCCGGGGGTCCTAGGTACATACATGGTACACATACAGACATAGGCAAAACACCATACCCATTTATAAATAGAGAAAACAAATGTAAAAATAAAAAGGTGAAGAGTTACTGAGTATTGGGTAATATTGACTTCTGGCCTTGGCCTTTCCAGGTCAGTTTTATCTCTATGTACATGGAGGGGTTGTATACAGGTAGTGCAGTTGCCCCCAGAAGCCAGAGATGTAGGACACCTCTGGAGCTGGATTTAGGGGCAGTTTTAAACCACCTGACATGGCTCCTGGGAATTGAACTCAGTCCTCAGTAAGTGTTAACTGAGCCATTCCTTAACTCACTTGATTATTTGATGGTGCCGGGCCTTGGGCATGCCAAGTGCTCTACCCTGGGCTACATCCCCACCCCTGGTCTCCAGGTTCACGACATTAAGGACCAGCTGCTGTTTACAGTTAAATAGTCTGAAGTCTGTCCCGGGTGGAACTCTCTGAAGGGGAAAATCAGCATAATTTAGAGCACCAGATGGAAATGCTGTTGGCACGATTCTGCTGCCCCCGTGTGGTAAACATGCCTTTCAGGCTCCTGATTTTACGAAACCAGTGATAAGTCATGGTGCTCTCTTAAGCAAGTATGATTCCATAGTCATTCATTCCTGCAAAGGCCACACACCTAGATGTCTAACATTGTTCTTGATGTATATGTGATCTGAAAAACAATATGGAATGGGGGGGTTGGCACTGATGACCACCTCCTCACACACAAGTAAGCACCTTGTACAGACAAGACATATTCATACACTGAGAACGCACGCGCTCACGCACGCGCTCACGCACGCGCTCACGCACGCGCTCACGCACGCGCTCACGCACGCACGCACGCACGCACGCACGCACGCACGCACGCACGCACACGCACACGCACACGCACATCAGCACACCAGCACACCAGCAAACATCAGCCGACTTCCTAATTGTGGGGCCTGAGCCCTGTTCCCACCAAGATTGTTTTCCTTCTGATTCTTCCTTAACTTTGCAGCCATCCTGGGAGGGCCGAGTATTTTTTCTCAGGAGGGAGCTGGAGGAGCTTAAATCAAAGATCTACAAACTTGGCTGCTATCCAGGTCACCCGGGGAGCCTCACACACTAGCCATGCCGCTCCACTCCAGAGCTGTGATTTACTAGGTCTGGGCTGTGGCCTGGTTGCAAGTGTTTTTAACGCTCCCTAGTGGCAGTGTGAGCAGATGTGCAGACAATGGTGGGAACAGCTGGCCTCCCACCTGGAGACAGGCGGAGCCTAGGGCTAGAGTCCTTGGGGCCATCTGGTGTCCTGATAGTAATAGCTGCTGGCTTGTGGCGGGATTTACCTAGAAAGCTTTAAAGTCATGAGTGTAGAACCCAGGGAGGGGTTCACCTAACCCCCCTGCACCCTGCTGTCAGCCACAGCACATATGTCAGGTTTTTTGTTTGTTTGGTTTTTGTTTTTTGTTTTTCGAGACATGGTTTCTCTGTATGGCCCTGGCTGTCCTGGAGCTCACTGTGTAAACCAGGCTGCCACCACTGCCCGGCTTTTTATGCCTCTCATTTTTTGTTTTGTTTTTTTTGGGTTTTTTTGTTTGTTTGTTTGTTTGTTTGTTTTGAGGCAGGGTTTCTCTGTTGTAGCCCTGGCTGTCCTGGAACTCACTCTGTAGACCAGGCTGGCCTTGAACTCAAATCCTCCTGCCTCTGCCTCCCAAGTGCTGGGATTAAAGGCGGGCACCACTACCACCCGGCTTCATGTCAGGTTTTACGGGTAAGGTTTTGCTTTGGCTCGATCTTCCTCGTTGCTATTGTTGTATTTGGTCTTTCCGAGAGCAGTTTCCCCATGTGAAGCCCAGGCTAACCTAGAGCTCACTCTGGCTCTTTCGTCAGCCTCCCAGATGCTGTGGTTACATGCAACATACCCAAAACCGGGACTGATTCTTTGTGGCCTGGCTTATTTCATTTTTTTTGAGACAGGGTCTCACTATATAGATCAGGCTGGCCTCCAGTTCATAGAGGTCCACCTGCCCCTGCCTCCAGACTGCTAGGACTAAAGGCATGTCAGCATACCTAGCTGCTTCTACTGTTTAATCAAAGGTGTCCAAATCACCCAAAAAAGAATAAAACTAGCTGAGTGTAGGAAAGCCAAGGGGCATCCAGCACACCCCAGCCTGCTGCAGAGGAGGGGCCGTGGCCGTGACCAACACGCATTTGTGGAGAGCACACTCTAAAACACATGGATCTTACATTCTGTTTCGAGAAAACCTTTTCATGTTTGATAAGTTTAAAATGTATGGCTTAATTTTTTTTTCAAAATTAGCTAATTATTATTGCGTAGAGTTAGTGTTCCGTGCCAAGCACATATGCTGAGGTCAGAACAACTCTGAGGAGCTGGTTCTGCCCTCCCACCTTTACACGGCTCCATTTCTGGAATCTGAACTGAGGTTTACCCTTAAAAAATCACCTGTGTTAAAGATTCCACAGGGCTGACTGACTTGATGGAACTGTGGAGAGCTGGTGTTACAAGTCCAAATTACCTTGGTCTATCTTTAGCCCCTTTTATAGCCGAGTGCAAGCCACCTGTGTGTCTGCTCTAACATCTGTGACTACCGGTAAAACCTTTTGAAATGCATCAACTTAACAGATCACTGGTGTCTACCAACACTAAAGCTAAGGACATCACCAGGTAGCACCCGGAACCTGTAACGAAGCTCCCCATCCCCTTGTTGTAACCCCCTCCTGATATTCCCACCGGTGTACTTGAAAAGCACTTTGACTCTTGGCTATAAAACACTCTCGAGCCTATTGCCATGGTGGGACATGAGTCTGTGTTCCAGGTCACGGTCACTCACCTGAAACTGTCATTCACTTAGAGGTGAGAGTTGAGGTTTTGTGTCCTTAGCTATGTGCCCCCCGCCCCCGTGTGTGAAGCTCCTGTGTTACAAAAGTTAACACTTTAGACCTCTGCTAGGTGTAGAAGAGGACATGGGGGACATCACCAATCTTTTGCTCTCCTACAGGCAGCAAAGTGATACAGAACGGCCTTCTCTTCAAAGAGCTGCTGCAGACGCCCAACTTCAGAATCACTGTGGTAGACGACGCGGACACCGTGGAGCTTTGCGGTGCTCTTAAGGTATCCCACCCAGGGGAGGAGGTGCTGAGGCTAGACCAAAGTTAGCAATCTCACATGGGACGGTAGGCTCTGTTTTGATTGGCTGGTGTGTTGGTTCAGGTGTGTGTGTGTGTGTGTGTGTGTGTGTGTATAGAAGTCAGAGGATCATCTCCAGTGTATGCCCTTGACTTCCACTTTGTTTGAGACAGGGTCTCTTTGCCACTTACCCTCAGGTACACCAGGCTAGCCCGTAGCCTTCCGGGGTTCTTTTTCATCACCCCTCTCCGGTTACGGCTTTGTCTTGCTGTGTCCAGTTTGACCTGGGTTCTGGGGTTAAATTCAGTTGTCAGGCTTGCATGCTTTCCAATGGGCCATGCCCGCAGCGGTGCTCTGCGCACTAGGCATAGGATCCATGAATGAGAGCAAACCTAGGCTGGGGCTCTCTCTCTCTCTCTCTCTCTCTCT
>JADRCD010137915.1:0-15864 GCA_019843815.1 Montemys delectorum | reverse complement strand
CATGAAATAAACAATACTACTAATAGAGAGGCTGAAATAGGAGAAGTAAGATTTCAAGGCCATTATGTTGTACACAGCAAGACAATGTCATATACAAACAAGCTGAAAGTGTATATCGACTGTACAATATTGGACTTATTTCTCCAATTATCAAATTAGAGAGACCATTGGATGACAGTCAACAAATTTCTAATTCCTCATATTTTTGGATTTCAATTGATTAGGATATGTTGGTAATATTAATTTTCATATTAAGATATTAAGAAAAAGTAATTGTTACTTCCTGTTGCTTTGTTGTAAGAGCTGGAATTAGGTTTGTGTGGGTTTGTTGAAAGTTTACTTTCTTGCTTCTTCTAGAGTATAGTTTTGTTCCTTATATTGATGGTTTCCATCTATTATCCTTTGTAGGGCTAGATTTGTGGAAAGATATTGTGTAAATTTTGTTTTGTCATGGAATATCTTGTTTTCTCCATCTATGGCAATTGAGAGTTTTGCTGGGTGTAGTAGCCTGGGCTGGCATTTGTGTTCTTGTAGGGTCTGTATGACATCTGCCCAGGATCTTCTAGCTTTCATAGTCTCTGGTGAGAAGTCTGGTGTAATTCTGATAGGCCTGCCTTTATATGTTACTTGACTTTTTTCCTTTACTGCTTTTAAAATTCTTTCTTTGTTTAATGCATTTAGTGTTTTTATTATTATGTGATGGGAGGAATTTCTTTTCTGGTCCAGTCTATTTGGAGTTCTGTAGGCTTCTTGTATGTTCATGGGCATGTCTTTCTTTAGGTTAGGGAAGTTTTGTTTTGTAATTTTGGTGAAGATATTTACTGGCCCATTACCTTGGGAGTCTTCACTCTCTTCTATACCTATCATCCTTAGGTTTGGTTTTTTCATTGTGTCCTGGATTTCCTGGATGTTTTGGGTTAGGAGTTTTTTGTTTTTTGCATTTTCTTTGACTGTTGTGTCAATGTTTTCTATGGTGTCTTCTGCCCCTGAGGTTCCCTCTTCTATCTCTTGAATTCTGTTGGTGATACTTGCATCTATGACTCTTGATTTCTTTCCTAGGTTTTCTATCTCCAGGGCTGTCTCTCTTTCTGATTTCTTTATTGTTTCTATTTCTATTTTTAGATTCTGGATGGTTTTGTTCATTTCCTTCACCTGTTTGATTGTGTTTACTGGTGTTCTCATGTATTTCTTTGAGGGTGATATTTATGTCTGTCTTAAAGTCCTGTATCATCATCATGAGAAGTGATTTTATATCTGAATCTTGCTTTTCTGGTACGATAGTGTGACCAGGACTTGCTATGGTGGGAATACTAGGTTCTGATGATACCAAGTAACCTTGGTTTGTGTTGCTTATATTCTTATGCTTGCCCTTAACCATCTGGTTATCTCTAGTGCTACCTACCCTTGCTAAATCTGACTGGAGACTGTCCTTCCTGTGATCCTGGTTGTGTCAGAAATCCTCAGAGTGATCCTGTGATTCTGGGATCCTGTGATCTCCCTTGTTAGAGTGCCCAGGAGTGGAGCTTCCTCTGTGTGTTTTGAGACTGGCTGCAGAGTTTGCACCCAAGGTCTGCTCAGGGCATCAGCTGGCTCAGACAGACCATAAGAGACCGGAACCAACCTGAGCCACTGGGCTGACAGAGTTCCTGTGTGCCTGGTCCTGCTGGTCTTTTACTCCTGGTGTTGGGACAGATGATGTATCCTCCTCACCTCTAATCCAGGGTGTGTTAGAGTGCCTGGGAGTGGAGCTTCTTCTGGGTATCCTGTAACTGGCTGTGGTGCTTGTGCCCAAGGTCTTCTTAGAGCACCAGCCCAAACAGATCGGAAGGATCCTGAGCTACTGGGCTAGCAGGGTTCCTGTGTGCCTGGTCCTGTTGGTCCCAGTTTTTCCCCTGTTTTGACATGTTAAACAGAGAGCTCAGCCATGTGGGATCAGGTTTGAAATGTAACAGAAATCATGTCATTACAGATATTTTCAAAAAAATAAAATAAAATTTGAAAATAAATCTTTTCTTAAAAGAGTAGAAAGAGAAGAATGGTTTTTAAAACCACTCCAAAGAATTTTATTCTCTCAAACATAAAAGGTTTTTGTTTTGCTTTGTTTTCAATTGAATTAAAAATAAAATTACAGACATAAAGAATAATATATTAGCTTTCTCTTCAGAATGCATGCTTTTAGCATGATATAAAGTATCATGAGCATGGAGCTATTCTAACTGAATTAAGCTTTAAACACTCTGCCAAATGTGTGTTGTGTAGTCATGCAAACAGCATTGGTAAAAGAAGGCATTTATAGCTCAGTCTGAAGCTGCTGCTAAGGGGACTCTTCCACTCCTCTTTACGCTCATAGTTTTTATAAGTCAGTCTCCTCTTGGGAATATTATTGGATTCCACACACGTGGTTTTTATGTGACATGCTTTGGACAGTTATGCTGAGGTTTTAAAAATTGATACTTAACAAGATTCCTGAGCAGAGACACGGACAAATGTCAAAGGGAGAGCCAATTAGACATCATTTTCTTGTTCCATAGGTTTTCTCATAATCAGACAGTACTGTCACAGAGAAGAAGCTAGGGCAGAGTGAGCCTCCAACCAGCAGCTAAATAGACATACAGAAATCCTGTTATTTATTAACTGTATATTCAAGAACATAATACCTCTGAAATACTACTTTGAAATGAGGCCTCTGGTATTCATAAAAATAGTTATAATTACAACATTCAGTCAAGACTAGCTAGCTTGACAATACCAGTAATCACGTTCCTTAAAAATACCATCGATGGTGTAAGTTCATAATCAAATTATAGGTATCCTAGCAGGCATGATAAGAGTATGTGAGTACATATCATTGTATCTGTCACTTCTTTGTCATAATTAAATGACTGTTTTATGGTATCACACTAACTATTGAACATACAGATTGGTATCAGGATGTAATTAGAAAAAGCTGACTGAATATGTAAACGGGCAGGAGTCTCTGTTCACACCCAGCCACCGGTTATGCCAGCATCCCTAAAGAGTGAATTTGCAACCATTCATCATATATTCAGATGCTATTAAAGCTGATGATTTATTTTGCATACATGAAAGATTTATAGTTCTCAGTAAACTAAAACTCACGCCAGTGACTTGAATTGATTGAGGTTCCAAGTTATATCTAACATAAAAATGAGAACATGTTTCACACTCACACTATCTTGTCAGGATGTAAACATCTAAAATATTATAGGATAAATCCTAACTGCTGATGCTGTGTTCTCCAATACTAGCACCCTCATCAAAGTCACTAAGCAACAAGAGCCTTTATGTCAATGTCAGGCAAAGGATCAGCATTGAGTTTCGGGTTCCTGTCTCCATGCTTGAGCAGTATACATTGAGTACAGAATGCCACCTTCCTGAGCCTAAACTTGTCTGAGAAGCACACAGCTTGTCTAATGGAATATTATGACAAAGAAATATAAGAAAAATCATTGATATGTAACATATCAATGTGTCCTATTTTCTTTTTATCTCCCTTGAACAGAGCAAGAACATCAACATTTGTAATCTGATCTATGATGTTTTAGTTCAAGGTCTATATGGATCAGTCTGTGAAGTCTTAGTAGTTGTATGCCATATTTAATATAGAATGCTTTAATTTGGAAAGTATTGGTCCCTTGTTCCGCTGGGAAATCTATTTGATATTCCCTGAGCCAAAGCAGGTATCCCTGAGGTGACCTCCATTTCCATCCTGACTTTCCTATGGACTTACTATCACAGAAGATTTGTTAGTTTAAACTAATATTTTCACCATCAGGTTATACTTTTTGAGGGTATAAGATTTCCACTCTCACATTCTCTGTCTTTGTCTCTGTCTCGTGTCTCCCCTCTCACTTCTCTGTCTGTTTTTTTCTTTCTTCATTATGTTTTGAGTCACAAGGTCACTGTTCAATGATGAATTTGCTACACAGCTCAGCTTGCCCTCTATCTTGTGGCAGTCCTCTTGCCTCAGCCTCCCCAGGGCTGGGTTTTACAGAGTTGTGCTAGTCTGTGCACCATTACTACAGGTTCAATATGCTTTATTTTCTGATATACCCTAAACTGTTGGTTTCTACTTATTGAGAATTAGCAGCCAAATAGTTGTGAAATGACTTTTCACAGTAATTAAAAATATCAAGCCTCACATTTGTGAGTAGCTTTTAATCTCAGGAGCATTACAGGAGGTAGACATTTGTGCAGACATACTGGCGTACACTGTGCACATCCTTTCTGTCATTTTATAAATATATACCTATATTTTAGTATGTTCTAGAACTTATAAGGAATTCAATTAATGATATTGAATCATTTAATTTGTTAATAATGTTATCTTTTTCATTTAGTAGAACTCTGTCTACAATTAAAAGCACCAATATGTTAAGATTGGTTTCTGATGGATACCTAATAGATACTGGAGTCCTGTAGAGAGGATTTTTTTCAGATTTTCATCTTTTTCAGATTTTCCTTAACTTAGATTATAAATCCTAAAATTACAAAAGTGTAAGATTTCTCACCTGCCAATGTATTTTAAAGCTAAGTTGGTTTTATTTATTTATTTATTTATTTACTTATTAAATGTTTATATAAGAATAAGTTCATACTTAACATTCATATCATAAGGCAGATACTATTCTTGGCATCAAATAAACATGTCTACTTAGAGGCACTTATGTTAATGATTTCTTTACACTCCTCTGTAAAAACACAAATCTCCTAATACATACCTTACCTGATCAAAAACCACTGCATAATTCTAGGTGGATTATGTTCTAATGGTAAAAGAAAACAGGAATTTTAATAAATATTAGATTTAAGAATCACATTAAGACATTATATACAGAACATCCTTTGTGGGTTTGACAAACCCTATTTGTAAATCCGAATTTTGTTCAAATATCAAGAATGGCCAAATTATCCTACTGCCATTTAGTTAGGCATGGAGTGTATAATGAGACTACTGTCCAGACTGTTTTTCACCTTGACCACTGATATTATAATGGATACAAAACCCAGAACAATCTTCTGTATTTGAATATGAACATCGTATGTTGAAACAACTCCATGTCAAGGCCCTGGGGTTAAATTACATGCCCTGAAGATCAGAGTCTGTCAGCCCCAGTAGCATGGGAAACTAAGTCTTTCCACTGAAGTGACTGAGGATCAACATAAAGTAGTATGGAGCAGCAATGAAGTAATCTGTCAAAGTAAATTCATAAGAAATAAATGAAAATGGAGATGCTGGGGAGTTCTGTGTTTGCTTTCTTTTGTAGTCCTCTGGGGCTTTAAATAGCAGCATCTCTTCAGTAGAACCTGTAACTCTACTATAATTTTAAATGGCTGCCTTCTCTTCATCTGGATAAAAGTAGTAAGTTATCTTCACTTAGGTAAGGGAGAAAGATTGCTCTAAAACCTTTAGGTTAAGCCTGCCTGACCCAAAGGAATTTAATTTAAAAACTTCAAACATCTAGCTTTGGAGAAAAGATCCAGGCCCCACTGAGAAAATAGTCTCTGGCTATGTACAAGTGGCCATGAAGTTTTTCTCAGTAATAAACATGTCTCCCAGTGACCTTTTATAGTGGGCTTTGATGTACATGATGTGTGGCTTATATTGTAAAAGAAATGACATACATGCCAGTGACTGTGATATGAAATGTATCTTATAAAATCTTTTATGTTTTTTTAATTTTTTTGTCAATAACCATTCTTGAAGGTCTTAGGGAAAACCAAACCCCTGCATAATATGTGGACATTAATTCCTGGCAGTTTTTACAATCCTCATTCTGACACTTTGACTCATTCAAAGAAGGTCATCTGTAGGGGCTGCTTACTTGAATACAGCAGTGTCTTCCTCTCAAGGAGATAAGAGCAATTCAAATCCTAGTCTGCCCAAGAGTCAAAGACCTGCATTTTCCCTTTAAGCAGCAGCAGTTCTCAACCTTTGGGTTGTGATCCCTTTGGGTGTTGCATGTCAGATAGTTACATTACAATTAATACAGTAGCAAACTTACAGTGATGAAGTAGAGTAAAAATATCGTTATGGTTGGGGTCACAACATGAAGAATTGTATTAAAGGGTCAAGTATCAGGAAGGTCAAGAACCACTGCTTTAAGGAATTGCATCCTTGGTGCTGTTGTCACTCCCGGGGATCCCTGATGTTGGCATACTACAGGAAAACCCTTTTTATGGTACCAAGATATTTCCTTGACCACTCCATAGCTTCCTAATCCTGTGAATTTATACATACTCATAGAGTATAATGTCCAAGGTGGGTGAAGTTTACTACAGAATAAAAGGGGGCACTATTGAAAAGTGAGGGTAGACAGTGTCCAGTGGACCATTGTGCTGACCTATTATTGTAAGATTCAAACTACTTCTTGAAGATTCTGGAATGGACAGCTTCCTCTGATGTTTTTCTTTCCAGGTTACTGATTGCTCCATCTAGTTTCTTTACTAGAAATCCTCCTATTAGACAGTAGTAGTTTGATATTTTGAACAGATCAGAATGCCACATCTTTTCACAGGATGAGAAATATAATTCAGATTCATTGTCTTGATCAGTAATCAGCAATTAAAATCTTGTAATTTCTGTTCCTGGTTTGTATTATCAATGAAACCTAAGATCTGACATACATCTAGTTCTACTGCTAAGGAATTTATTATTTATGATATTTGTTGTCAGTTGTCCTTCCCTGCTGGTCTGGATCTCCAACCCAACTGCAACTGCCCTTTCTCCTCATTAACATAGCACATGGAATTGTTTGGCCCTCAGAAGTCTTAGTTTATAAACAGTTTCTTTTTGAGCTTTGGTAGAATGCCTACTGGCATTTGTTCACTATTGTGTCTAATTATGTGGTAGTTTACTGGCTTGTATTGAATGTTCTTAGTTAACCTTCTTTTAGCTTTATTAGGTAGTAAGTCTACTAATTTGGCACAACCTTTGCTTACTTGGCCTGATATCCTGGATTAAAAACTATTTGTCTACAGCAAGCTGATTTACTTATTTGCTAATAAATGATCCTTTACTCTTCTAATTGAAGATTTCCATCTTTATTTAAAATTCAATTTAAGACAAATGGTTTTGTTGGCTTCTTGGTATTGAAGTGTTAGTAAGAAATGGCCTCTGCTCATCTGATAAGTATTGCTGAGTCCTCAGCTCGTGTTAGTGCCATACTACAAGTACCCTGGAGGACAGGAAGCTACAGGAGTCTGCATCCCAGGAAGAGCTTTGGGGTCCCGATTTCAATTACTCTATTTGTGTGGAGCCAGGTCTATTTTCTATGCAAAGGCAGGCTGATCAAACTGACAGGTGGATCCATTAATTCTTCATACAACACAGGGTTTAATTTCATCATACCCTTCATATTTGGTATGCACCAAGGAAAGTCAAATAAATATTTTTCATAAACAGTGGCTCATGTTCCCTGATATAACTTCTGATCACATTGAATCAATCATCATCTAGGGCTTTGTTCAATCCAGTTAACTCCATGAAACATCTCATGTGCAAGAATATAATTTTAAAAACTATCATTGTACACCTCTCTTACAGAAGTGTTGAACCTCTGTTGATCAAAAGTTCAGGTCCATGAGTTTTAAATCCTATAGTAAATTTTATACAGTGTGAGAGAAGATAGAATTAATAATCATTGAGCATCAGAATGGACTTTTGTAGCTCACAGTTCACCTTACATAAAAGGTGGCACAAGTTCAATTTTTTGCCAAAGAAAACTGTAACAGTTAAGTTACAGTTAAGTAAGAAGTAAACAGAGAACTTGAGGCTTCATCTTCAAGAAATGGGACTTGAAGCATGTTAAGTTCTCTGAATGTTAATTTCTTCATTAATATCACAAAGGGGAGATTAAAGTGACAGGATCCTAACACTCTATCTCACAAAACTGGGAAAATATTCACATGTGCATATCAGATGCAATGAATCTAAGGCAAGACAATGCAATATTGTATATATATTACATTGATAGAAGAATTTTGAATGGCTGAACTAAAGTATTAATTACAACTGTTTACAAATAATTTACAGGATCCTGAATAATGTACTGGAGTATAAATTGCCTACTCAATGAAGAGGGGGAGAAGTGATCAAGCTTGCTCTAACAGACATCACTATGTTGTATTATCACGGCACATGTAAGACAGAATGAAGTGGTTACATCAGCTGTTATTGATAGAACATTCCAGATAATCATCACCAGGTGTATTGACTTCAAAATAACTTGATATTGCACTTCAATAGACTAAACAAGAAAAAATATGTTCAAGGAAAGAATTGAAATATGGATCATCTTTCTTTCATGGGTTTTTTTCTGGACAAGAAAAAATAAACATGGTAGACAGTTGCTCACAGAAGTTTTTCTAATACAGTTGATAGGAAAATCTTGAAATATCATTCACAATGTGGAAGTGAACAGCAAGACACTTCTAGCTGAGCTTGGTAACAAGTATCCTCTAAGAATAACACTGGCTCAGGATTCTCACTGAATTAGTTGTCAGAAGTCTAAAGTTTTATAAATCTGGACAAATACTGTGTAATTCACAGTCAGTTCAAAGGCAAAGCATGAAGTCTGGTCTCTTTAGCTGAAGCTAGACTTCAAAATGACTAATGGGAACCTAAACTCTGATGGGCTTTCATTTCTATACATGTTCATAACTGAAGGAATTAGTGACTGTGAAGCCAGATGCTTCTCCGATCGATGTTCCAACAGGCACTGTGAGTCTGAAGCCTCTAGCAGCTGTGTTTAGCTCATGATTCATCCAGAATCACAAAGAACTGTCATTCTCTTTCTACAGCCATTGAAGGACATGCCATGGCAGCTGTTGTCATAAGAACACAATAAAGCATGCAATGTAACTATAAACAGAAAATGGCTGACTGATCACTAGAGCACAAATGGATTTCAGCTCTAACTGTACTCTAGTGGGCAATGAGCGGAAAGCACTGGCTGGTTAAAGGTCACATAGTGGCCACTATGTGGGAAAACATGGGTGGATGAGATGGATCAGTGGGAATAGACACTTGCTGGCAAGACTGACAATCTAAAGTTGATTCCTGGGACTCGTGTAGTGTAAGGATAGAATTGACTTCCTTCCGTGAATTGTCATCTGTCCTGTACACATGGCACATTCACCATCGTCACCTCAAAAAACTCACAGAAATAAATAAATAAATAAATAATCAAACAAACAAACAAACAAAATACATGCAGTAAGAGAGAAACTCAAAGAAGGGCTAAAGACATATACATGAGTCACTCTACTCCACAATCACTATGGGACACAGGCTTAAGTCTGAATATCCTGGTAGATTTTTAAGATACTGAATACGAATCTCTGAAACTGAAACCCAAGAATCTTCACTTACAAATGCTTCTAAGGATTATTTCTGCAATCACACAGTTGCCAGCACCAGAATACTGACTGCAGCTGCCCACCCATCCTTAAACATGAAATACGAAATGGCTATGGTGGGTGGAAGTAATGCTCATTTCTTTTCCTTACAGTTTGAATGTCTAAGGCAGCTTAATCTGACATAAAGCTTAAGAGTGAGCTCATGCTAACCTTCAGAAATAAAATCTACGAAATATTAAAAATTCTGAGTTTGGTTTTGGATGAAAACTCAAGCTGAGTGTGCCAGTACCGACCTTTAATTCTGGTACTTGGGACACAGAGGAAAGAAAAAGGTATACTATAGGAAAACCTAGGAAACATAGTGAGAACCTGTTCAAAAACAAACAAATAAATAAATAAATAAATAAAACTAATAATAGATGCTAATAGTTTAAGATGCTACAAGTAAAACAATACTATCAAATGCACTTTGAATATCACCATAATAAATTATACTAGTAAATGAAAAAAGAAAACTCTACTAACATAGTGAGTAAGGAAATTGCTCCAGAGATACCTTCTGTGTACAGGCTCTGGCAGAAAATCTGCACCGTTACCACTCCTTTCCTTCTATTGCCTAATGTCCACTCTGCTGGGGTAGAAAGCCAAGAAATAGAATGTTCAATAGCTCAGAGTTTAAACTGTGTGGTAAAATCTGTCTTCAACACAAAGTACTGTGGGCGTGCTCTGCCGAGTAAATACCAGTGACATTCATCAAGATCCTGAGAAAGTATTGCCCTTTTCCAGCACGAGGATGTTCCCTTGACATCTAGTCTGCAAGGTTCAAGATTCTGGGACACCTCCTATATGCTATCCCTGTGTTTATACCACTAAAACTGATCTGACTGAGCATGTCATTGTTGCAGACACTTGGAAACCCTGGCAACAAAGAACCAAAGTCAAAGCAGACACACAGTGTGCCTGTGAGAATATTTCAGAAAGACTTTAAGTAAATACACAAATATATGCAAAACAAAATGTTACAAAAGTTGCTTTGAAGAACAAAAGCAGAGCTATCCTTGGAACTCTTTCATCTGATAAAAACAAGAAGGTCAGCAGACGACAAGGATGGAAATTTGTCTTGACTCAAACCCCTTCTACCACTTACTAAATATAACAGCGTCAAATGTGAATATCATCAGTTTGCCTTCTCTCTAAATAACATCCGCACATGCGAAGGTATCCCACAGCCTGCTCTTGAAAGGATGTACTCATCTATGGTGGCAACCATTGTCCTGTTTTAGCCATGCAAGTTAATGTGACAAAGTAGGCTAAGTCTCTTATAAGCAAAAACAAAATCAACCAAAAGCCAAACAAAAAACTAAAAGAAAAAAGCATCCATTTGTCTTGGATGTCAAGAATTTCACAATACAGCCACTGGCAGATCTGAGGCCGTGAAGACTTGCTCTACAGTCCACAGGAGGAGACTTCCAGTTGGGTTCTACGTCTGTGAGACAAGATGAGCCAGGAAGACTCTTGTATGCAGCATTAATCTCCTCGGAAGCAATTGCCTTAGGGACTTGAATACTCACATCTAACCACATGTCAAGCTTTCTACAGAAGAATTCTAAAAGTTTACATATATTCATTTGGACTTTATACACTTCTGGCACTGCTGCCTACACCAGCTCCAGCCTAATGAGGATTAAACCTGCTATCAGATCTTGTGGCTTAACTACTCTTCAGTACTCAGTGCTATGGACTGAGTTGTGATTATTCACATGAGAACCTCAGAGCTTTGGGTCTACTAACATTCGCTTATGGAGGAGATGAAGGCTCATGAGGTCCTACTCCTTCCTGAGTGTACACAGGTAACTAGTGATCACTGAGAAATTCAATATAATTTCTCACCCATGTTCCTGTGAGTAATTCGAATTAGACTCATTGGTTCACTAAGCTACATTTGGATGAAATACTGTCTGTCTTTGGCTTGTCAGTGTGTCCTCTCCAGGAGGAATGGATGTGTATACATCTACCCAGGAAAATTTAACACAATGAGCCTTAGAAGAATGAAGTCAGTCGCCTGGAGGCAGAGTGCTGGAAATTTTCCACGTGTTAAAACAAAGGAAGTTCCCCATGTTTGAACAATTTCATCCCACACCAGGTCCCACAAGAACACAAGGCACTGAGAAGGTGGGGCTCAGGGACTTTTATCTTACTCAGCTATGCTCATTACTGCTATGTACACTCATTTCTACTTGTGCCTCCTTCTTGCTCACTTCTGCTCTCGTACATAGCCATAGGCTGCTGAACTCCAGGCATGAGGTCTGTGCCATATGGAGTGATCAGGTGTGGTCTACTGGCCTAATAAACTTCCCTCTCCCCAACTGAAAAATGGCTTAGTGCCTCAGTTTCCCAGAAATTTCCACAATGCTAGAGACTGAGAGAGTTTTTATCTGATGGCATTGATGTGAAACACATAATTAAAGGAGGCACATGTCAAAGTGCCTGGGATTTAGTGGAGCAATGGTCACTAAACCCACTAGGCCCAGGGAAATCTGGAAAATTTTGCTGAGGACTCTGGAAGGAGATCTAGCTTTTCCCACATAGGAATTGCTCGTTTACCTTCTATAAGACTCCCTTGGTCTGGGGAAAGAAGTCGAAGGAATGGCAGCTAAATCCCAGAACTGCTCAGATCTTGGACAGTCACCTAAGGAGAATGCCAGTTTATTGTTAATTATCGCAGTATAGCTGGACCCTTATGGTCCTGAGTAAAGCTACACTGGAACCCCAAGATGGCTACATTAGAACTGCTATTTGTAATGGCACAGGGAATAGCAACGCTTTGACTGTTCCCTAGTCTGCCATCATTTTCAGATAGCTCACAGCTACAGCAAGTGTCTTTGACACTGTTACCTTACCAGACCATATCTGTACTTACTTCCCCTGTATCTCAGGATAAAGAAAGAATTGTCCATAATCTGAACTGGAAAACTTCTGATTTGGAAACTATATCTTATGCCCACTGTGGTCAGACTCTTGGTGATTTCATTGAAAGAAAATTGATGATGAAGTTAAAAAGAAACTACTTACTTTACAAAGTGCAAACACATCTCTCATAGTGAAGATGCATAGCTGATGGTGCTTTGCAGCTCTGCAGAGATGAGAAGAGGAAGAAGGGCTAGAATATGAATCTTGTGGGCCAGATGATATCCTAGTATCTGAAAAGCAGACCAGCAATCGTGTTATGGTCAGCTTTAACAGTGCCACAAACCATAAGAAATATATGAGTGTCCAGAGTTAGATAAATCAGGTGTTTTCAGGTTCATTATAGAAATTATTTCCGAAATTCTTTGGTAATCTAATTCTAAACACACTCTAGATTTCATCTTTTGGCAGGATAAAGATAATTATAAGGGTGACTGTGTTATCTGAAACTTAAAGAGTGAGAAGAAGCTAAGTAATCATGTGTTAACATAGAGAAACTCAGGCTTTGTATTCAATGCCTGCTTTGCGTTCTGTTCCTACCTAAGCAGAGGGCTAGCTAGCTACAGTCTGCCTGAGAGGAACATAATATGAGGGTTAGTCTTTCAAGTGTAATCATGTATTTCCATTGGTTCATATGCATGTGTGAACAAACAAGCATATACACACTCATATATGCATACAAATAGCTATATATACATATATACTCTGATTTATATATAGACATATATGCTCATACATACATGCACTTACATATACATATAGACATATATATATGTACATACACTCATTTGTACATATAGATATACACAAATAGATATAAACACACAGGCATATCAAAGATGTCATTTCTATAACATGCACAGTGAGATATGGAAACGATATGAAGCAATGTTTCAATAATTTCACCAGAGACTTAGAAACAATTCAGAAGTGATCTCCTTATGCATGAGATCCCTGCAGCCCCATTTTATATACAATCATCTTAGTTCTTCTTTATTAAACAAATAAGTATGAGAAAAGTCTTATAGGAATCACTTATGTGGGGTTTATTAACAGGTTATCAGTCACTGTCCTTTCAAAGCTCTATTACTTATCCTAATCTGGGCAAGGAACTGAAGGCAAAGGTCATTTTCAGATGTGATACTTGGTCCCAGTAGTCATTCAGCAAAATAAGAACGTAGAATAAGAAATTAAATAAAAATAAAAAAACTGTGGGCTTGAGTGTGTGTCATTTCAGGACAAACATGCAAGAAGTGGTTAATTCACTAAGTACTTACAACAATAAGTGTCCTGCCTATGTGTTCAATGTGTAAGAACTGAAATTCTACATACACACATACATATATTATATTTCTGCATATAAACACAATATATATAATTAGAGGAATATATTATATATGTTTATATTATTATAACTTATTATGTATGTATGCATATGTATAACTGTGTATATATGTATAATATATATAATTGTATGTAATATATATTTATATATAATTGTACATAATATATATCCATATATATTATACATATATGTGCGTGTGTGTGTGTGTGTGTGTGTGTGTGTGTGTGTCTGTAGACATATCCTTTAATCCCAGCACTAGGAAGGCAGATACAAAGGATTTTTTGTGAGTTCAAGTTCAAGTTGTTCTACATGGTGAATTCTAGGGTAGCTACATTTATATAGTAAGTCACTGTCTCAGATGATGATGATGATGATCATGATCATGATCATGATGATAGTGATGATGACTGTAATGATGACAATGAAGATTTCCCCACCATAGAATGCTAAAATTGGGCTCGGAGAGATGAATCAGAAACTAAAATTATTTGCTGCTCTTGCTTATGACTCAAGTTGGGTCCCCAGCAACCATGTGGACACTCATAGCCTTCTCTATCTCTAGTTGCAGAAGATCCAATGCCCTCTTCTGGTCTCTGAGGAGACTGAACACATGTGGTGAACACACATATGTGCCTGAATAAAAAAGAAATCTTTTTTTTAAAGGAAATAACACCCTGGTGATTAAAATACTGATGTAGGTTATATGGTTTAAATAGAAAAGGTATTCACGAGGGAACAGAAATTGAAATTAATGAATGTATACATTCACATTCCACTTTACCTGTAAGCACATAGTTATACCTGGAAGTAGAAATATTTAGAAAGTATTCATTTCTAAAACCCAGAATTTATGTAGTTCCTACATATTCACACTTCTTGTCATTTGTTTTATTAGAATGTAACCAAGACTTTCGTGTATGCGTGCTAAGCAACTTCTCTAACCGAAAAGCACTTTCCAATGTTCATACAAGATGAATGTGTTAAGGTGCAGAGCTGTAAGATGTGTGTATCTAACTGAGTGTACACTGCATTAATCGTGTGCACTGTTAATAGTATGCATTTCATTAAAGTTATACACCATGATGACAAGAGAAACTTCTTGTTCAATGACTGGCACCTTGCTCAGGCTTCACACCACAGTCCACAGTCCAAGAAGCATGGGATGGCACCTGGAGCTAAGGAGAAGAACCAGAAACAGAGCTACCCAGTGACTCCACCAAATCCATGTGAAGTAGGCAGCAAAAGAGAGTTCTGACTCCTTATGTGCCATCTCCTCAGTGTCACACCGAGAAAAGCATAGTACTGCAAAGTCACCTAATTGTGTGACTTTGCATCTCTTCATTTGTCTCTGTAAAGTTATTAACTATGTAAAAATAAATTTTAAATTTTTCTGTGGTTCCTTACAACAATGATTTCAAATTTTATGTAAATTACATAACAATAGTAAAGTTATTAAGTGACATACTAGGGTCAAACAGTACTGAAGCCATGTTCCATCCCCAACACTGACCACTCACAGAGTCTAATTTACAGTGAGAGCAGTATGGTTCATATCAATTCATGAAAATACCCAAGAAAATTTACTAACTGCTATCTCCTGGTTGTGCACAGAATGTTTTCTAGGATGATAATTTGAGCACCAGTCACCTGGTCCCCTTTTTTTACCCACAGTACACTAATAGAGAGTTGTCATTATTTGGACAGGATACAGTATGCCATGAAGATGATCAGCTACTGCCGCTGAGATTCAGCTGTGAGTAAATTGAACCAGACAGAAGGTAAGGGTGAATTTTGAATGAATGGCCAAGCAGTCACAAGCCTGAAGCCAACTTCTTTCCACACTACCTGCAGTCCTTCATCTGCATTCTGCTTAACAGTCCTAGCATTTGTATACTGCTTGAGATCCTCTTCATTTTTACACTACCTGCTAAGCCCTTCTTCTGCATATTGCCTGTCCAATTGTTGAGCTATAGCAAGATTACCTGGGGACAAGGAAACCAAAGGCCACAAGGTGAAAGCCACCCATGTCTAACCAGAAAATATCAATTTACATTCAAGAATGTAACCTTGTTTTGACCCCAGACTAGAGTGGTAATTCTCCTTGGAGAGATGTACACTTAGGAACCATTTCCAACCACTAATACATAACCATCTCCATAATTTTGTACCTC
>JADRCD010137911.1:39724-56501 GCA_019843815.1 Montemys delectorum | reverse complement strand
GCTGCACCTTCACCAATGGCCTTCCATGGCCTCTCACTGTGCTGAGCCTCAGCTGCTCTCCATGACCCCTTCATGCTGTCAAAACCAGTACCACTTGGGTGACTCTTACACATTACCAAGTCCTGCTGCAGCACAAGGTACAACTTTGGCTATCTCTGGAACACAGCCTCTTAGTGCTCTCAGAAAACACTCCCCAGAAGATGTCACCTCAATGATGCTGGTCTCTTCTTAATCACCGCTAATTTCTTAGCTCCAGCTAACCAGCATCAATAGTCCCAGCAATGCAAAGTTTTTATTTTAGTAGTTCTGGTATCTTGTTAATCACAGCTGATAATTCAGCCCCAGCTAACCAGAACCACAGAATCTTCACAATCAAAACAACATAGCCCTGATAAGAGTCTTTAATCTTCCCTTTGAAATTTCACAAGCCAGGCCTCCATCTCTGCACTGTTCTCAACAAGATCTTCCAAGCTCCCACAGACATTCCACAGAGTTCTTAACAGTGGCTCTTCTAGCTCAAAGTTCCAAAGTCCTCCTACAGTCCTCCCCAAAACATGGTCAGGTTGTCACAGGAATACCCCACTTCTGGTACCAATTTGTCTTAGTCAGGGTTTTTATTCCTGCACAAACATCATGACCAAGAAGCAAGTTGGGGAGGAAAGGGTTTATTTAGCTTACATCCACATGGCTGTTTATCACCAGAGGAAGTCAGGACTGGAACTCAAGCAGGTCAGGAAGCAGGAGCTGATGCAGAGGCCATGGAGAGATGTTCCTTGTTGGCTTGCTTGCTTCTCCTAGCTTGCTCAGCCTGCTCTCTTATAGAACCCAAGACTTTCAGCCCAGGGATGGCACTACTCCTTTGATCACTAATTAGAAAATGCCCCACAGCTGGATCTCATGGAGGCATTTCCCCAACTGAAGCTCACTTCTCTGTGATAACTCCAGCCTGTGTCAAGTTGACACACAAAACTAGCCAGTACACTAAGATTGTGCCAAAAATAATTTTAATACTTAAAATTAAGATAATGAAATCCCCGTTAAACACAATGGAAAAGTCCTGGCACTGTGTATGTCTCATTGCTTGTCTGCTATGACATGAGAGAGCTGGTAAACGTGCTCAGGGCCCTGTGAGTATCTTAAAGCATCACTGGCTTGGGCAGTAGGTAGATCTTCAGTCAGGAGTTGTTCAGAGCTGTGTATACGTGCACAGTTGAAGATGGCACCGGTAAAGATTGATATAAAACTTGTTGAGGTGGTTGGGAAGGGATCGGCTATTCTGAGGGCATCTCTCCTCTCAGTGGTATTGATTTTGGTGTCTACCTTTGGTGGTTTGAGACCTGATATCATTGTATCTTCGGGATCTTTTAAATATCACACTTTGAGGTATGTGGGGGTTGGGGTAGATGCAATGGCTGTGGTTATGTATAGGCCAGCTACTTAGGAGTTAACGCAGGAGCACTGTTGAGCTCAGAGCTTTGAGGCCTCCCTGGCTAACACAGTGAGACCCAGTTCTTCTAAACAGTGTCTCATTTAATTCTTGTACCACCTTAGGTTGTATTTATGACTTTCGTTCTCCTGCATAAGAGAAAAACATGGTTAAAAAAAATGATGTGATTATTCCAGTTTGGATGTAGGTCTTAAAAATTCCATTCTGTATTTTCTGATGTGGGAGTCTGGAAAACTAGGTTCATATTTACAGCGTAGGTTGCCATGGACCTTGCTGCGGAACCCAGCTCCCCGTGAACTCACAAGGATCCTGTCAGAGTACACTAGGCCCGGTTGGCTAAGATGTTGCTTTCTGTCCTAGTGTGTTTCATTTCCATGTGGGCTCTGTAGTCCGTGTGGCCAGCTGCTCCTCATCCCTCATCTTAAAACAGATGGCGCAGCACCTCCGTTGCCAGTGCGGAGCCGAGTGCTCGCCTGCCCAGGGGACCGGGAAGGCTGTAGCCACTGATTTTCAAGTCCCATCTTCCAGCATTTGCCATCCATAAATTAAGTCAGATCAGCCTTCCAATCTCAGTGTTTTGTAATTTAAACATAAACCCACCCTAAACAGAGAAAACTTCCAAGTAGTATTTTATGATCAAAATGAGATAATTAAGAAATAGTAGGTGTGGTCACCAAATTAATTTCTTTATTTTATACATTGATTTTTGTTTGTTTATTTATTTGTTTGTGTTTTGAGGCAAGGTTTCTTGGTGTAACAGCCCTGGTTGTCCTGGAACTAACTCACTCTGTAAACCAGGCTGGCCCCTAATTCACAGAGATCTGCCTGCCCCTGGCTCCCGAGTGCTGGGACAAAAGGCATGCACCACCATGCCTTGCTTATTCATTTATTTTTTTAATTGCTTTTTGCAATGAGCAACTTTGTAAAATGTGGTATCATCCAATAGTTACTTTTATCTTTTGGGGGATTAAGAGAATACTTTCTGTTTCCTTTATACATGTATTGTTCAGTACATATCTTTATTTTATCTTTTTAATTTACTAGCATTTAAACTTAACCCCAAATCAATACATAAGTAGGCTCTTTATTATTTTGAAGAGGAAATATTAATAATATTAAACTAGACATCTAATGCCTTTCAAGATGAAGGGTCTATGAATAGTTCAGGACCCTTAAAAGCAACACTGGTCTGTTGGTCACACTGTGAGGGAATTAGGTGAATGATCGTGAACAGCGATGCCACATATACTGTTACAAGACCTGCAAGCTGAACACATATTCTCTTTGGTACACACTGGTTTCCTGTTTGATGCTGTGTCTAGTTAAACATCCCGAGTTTTCTTATGTCTAAAAATTAAAATATTCTATCCATAGGCTTTCTAAAGAGAAATGACCTTGCCACGTCTGAAATTAATATATAAAACTCAGATATTTCACACTAGAAAATTACCTACAAATCTTTGGCATTTATAGGAGTATTGAGCAGGTGACACAGTGATCTTAAGTTGACTCCTAGAATGTGGGTAATCACTGGGACTCCAGGCAAACTTTTCTGTTGATGAGAGGGATGGAATCAAGAACTCTGAGAGGGAGGTGGCTCTGGATTCCAAGGCCGTGAAAAGCAGCCTTTTCTTACGTGAGAGCACTGCTTTCGATAAGCAAGTGACCACCATTGATGCCTGTGTCTTAATTTAAAGACTTGCTGAAACTCTACTAGTTCCCTGGTGACCAGAAATGAGATTGTGAAAGAAATGGAATTATCAGACAGCAGCATAGCATGTCAACAGCATTTGGCACTTGAAATAATGGCAGCTGACAGTTAATAATTGCTTCCCGTGAGCTTGGCACCAGGTTAGGCCGTCGCAGGGCTAGCTTGTCTAATGGTCCTCGGTAGATGGCTTTCTACTGTAGAAAACCAGAATTCAAAGAGCTTAAGTAGCCTGTTCAGAATCGCTTTGCCTATAGGTGGTGAGTGTGGGTCAGGAAGCACGTAGCTCTGCAGGGCTCCTGGGCTGCATTTAACCTTAGATTTCCTGTGTGCTTGGATGCTTGCCCGTCAGCTGTGAACTGGGAGGCCATGTGAAGTTATGCTTTCACACTCCTGTTCAGGACAAGCTTGGGCAGATGTGAAGTGGGAAAGGAAGAAAGACAAACTGGAGGGAAGGGACCGGTACAGAGGAGATCAGCATTATAGAGTGGTCATCATGTTTGGGGCAAGACCGGTGTTTTTGAAGAATTAACTCACTACTGTGCCCCTCATCTCCCAGGTCCTATCTGAACGGTTGGAGCTGCAGTAGCGAACAAAACAACCCCGTAGTGGTGGAGCTTATCCTGAGTGAGGGACACAGATAGCACAGGTTAAGAAGTCGCCATGTAAAGTGCCACGTAGGGATAAGTGTAGCAGGGGAAATGGGAGCAGATCCAGGGAGGAAGTGAGGTAGGGGGAGGGAAAACATTGAATTAACACTTCAGCAGACCTTTCAGGATCAATCCCAAGGCCTTGTTGGTGGAAGAACAGGTTCTGGATTTTACTCAATACTATGGGAAGTCATGTAGGAGGGTTTTCAGAACATGAGTGACTATGGATTCCTTTTAATACATTCTGAAGACTCCGTCTAGCTCCCTTGAGAAGGACTGCTGGGAACCAGGAAAGAAGAATGTGGCTCTCACTTGCTGAATGTCCACTGAGAACTGCATGCATGCCCCTTCTATTAGTTTCAGTAGGTCGATTATCCCTGTGTAGCACATAGTGGGACTGACTGACAACCCTGGTGCCTTAGAAAGTGCTTTAAGGCTATATGGCTGAGACTGTAGGCATGCTCAGGAAACTGACAGCTTCGGCACAGCTTCTAAAGATGACAGGTGTCCTTTAAAGTGTCCCTGTGTCTGCTAGATTTAGTCTTAACCCTTGTGCATATCACCCGGATCTGCATGACTGCTGCGACGAGAGACATTAGTCTCCGTCTTTGGATGAGTAGTCCGATGTCCACAGACATTTTGTGAGTTGTGACGGGTACCAAGTCACATAGCTATCGAGAGCAGGCACTGGGGATGGAAATCCTGTGAACAGGCCTATGGCAAAGCCTTTGTTCTTTTTGCTTTACCTTAACGCTCCTCAAAGTTCTTCCTGTGGTTTCCATTCTGGCTAGAAGAATTTTAACTGTGGCCTCCTTACTTAATGAGAAGGCAAAGATTGTGCAAAGTGGTGACAAGTTATGCTTTTCCTACCCTTTCTTTCGTTAGTTGCTTACAGATGGTTCGAAACCTCCTTTTTGGAGGGAATCGTTGTGAAGTCACTAATGGCTTAGGATGCACATCCATGGTTTATTTATCCCTGTCATGAGCATGTGCATTTTGCATGCCTGTCACAGGCAGAAGGGCGTGGAAAGGGGGGACTCCAATGGAGCGGTTCAGACGCGGTGGCACCAGCACATGGTAGCAGATCTTCTGACTCTGTCAGATTACATCATTGATCATTTTCTCCCTGGAGAACTGGAGAGGCAGGTGAGAAGCCAGCCTCTGCGGCAGTTCCTGTGCCTGGGGGGCAGTGGTGTCCAACAGGAGGGGCAGAAGGGCAGATGCTCACTCACAGATTCAGAGTTGCTGCTCCAGGCTGCAGAAGCACTCTGTCTTCAGTACTTCCTGAATCGAGCCAGCCTGGGCTTCTGTTAGGAAAGCGTGTTCTTGGTTCTTCTAAATTCTGCCTCTGCGTTGGTGAAAAATGTCTGCAGGGGAAACTGTGAAATAGGCAGCGTTTTCTTCCTCAGCGAGCCTCAGTTCCCTTTCTTTTTATGAAGTCTTTCTCCAGGATAGACCTTACTCTCTAGTATAAATGGCTCATCATTCTTCTTATTTTAATTAATTAATTAATTTTGCATTTTTCGAGACAGGTTTCTCTGTGTAGCCCTGACTGTCCTGGAACTCACTCTGTAGACCAGGCTGGCCTCGAACTCAGAAATCTGCCTGCCTCTGCCTCCCAAGTACTGGGATTAAAGGCGTGCGCCACCACTGCCTGGCAGCTCATCATTCTTAATGTCTGACTAGAAATAAAAGCTTTATATCTGAAGAATGATTTTTTTTGTTGCTGGTATAAAGGTCATATTATGCAATAGGATATGAAAGGAGATAGATTTTTTTTTTTTTAAAAATTCTTTGCCTTTAATCCCAGCACTTGGGAGGCAGAGGCAGGCAGATCTCTTAAGTTTGAGGCCAGCTTGGTCTACAGAGCGAGTTTCAGGGCAGGCAAGGCCACACAGAGAGACCCTGTCTTGAAAAACTGAAGATAAATAAGTAAATAAAATAAATTTCCTAGTTAAAAATCTGCACTGAAAATCATTATTTTGTAGAATAAAGTTAATGTGTGTTTCTTTGGCTAGGCTGTAGTATCTAGTCCGTCGTAAAACATCGGTGTAGATGTTGCCCTGAAGGTGTCGTCTTTGGTAATCGTTGATATTCCAAGTACTTTATGCCTGGGTTTCGTATTTTCCTTTTGATCTTAAAATGAGATGCTGTGACATTTCATGCTGTACTTTGTTAGAGGCTCATCATACCACTCTCATATCGTCTCTTATCACAAATCACTTTGATAGTGTCTAATATCTGGTGAAGATTGTGACTGCTCTCATTTAGAATGTGAGCAAGTGGGGAAGGTTAAACTCCTCCCTACTGGGAGTTAATTAAAGAGGTGAAGCGCTGTGACTTCCTACCTCAGGCTATAGAAGCCCCTATAGAAGCTCTAACTGTAAAATAAGGGAACCAGAGCAAGTGTTTGTGCTTCCCTAAAATGTAGTTGGGGCGAGGCCTGACCATGCCTTGGGGTAGCCAGTTGTGCAAGTGAGACGCTTCAGAGAAACAGGGCCAGCCAGACACACTGGCATGTGGAACACACATGCATGCATGCACACATACAAGTGTATCCACAGACTTACTTATTTTAAGGAAGTTAGCTTAAGAGATTGTGAGAATGGCAGAGATTTGTAGGTCAGGCTGGCAGCCTGGAAATTCAGGTCAGAACTGGTTTGACAGCCATGAGTTCAACTTCTGTGTGCATCACAGGTAAGGGAGTTCTGAGGAAACTACTGGAAACCTGAGTCTGTGCTCATGAGGCCTCCTGATTGACTGAGGCCCACAGTGCTATGGAGAGTCGTCCACTGTACTTGATGCCTGCTGGTTTAAATGATGAAAATGGGTAAAAATGCTTCCAGAGCAGTATCTACTCTTATGGTTTACCAGAAACTGGGATTCTGAGAAAAATGGCCTAGCCAAATCACACATGTGGATTCCCCACCCCCACCCCCAGCCCTAGCACACACTGGGGCAGTTCATCAGAGGAATGGAAGGGGCACGGTGACCAGCTCTTCGTTTATTCTGTCTAGTGTTTGTTACTATCTTTTGGATGTGGCCACACATTTTGACACAATCTTTTTTTCTTAATTGAAAATAAATATTTTTTTTTATACAATACATTCTGATCGGTTGTCCCTCCCTAACTCCCCCAGATCCTTCTCAGGTGTCGACTACCTAGCTCCCATGCCTTCTTTCTCTTTTTCTTTAGAGGACAGTCAAAGCAAACAAACAAGAGTAAACAAAAGCCCAAGCAATTTTTGACACAAGACCAAAAGTCTACAAAAATACCTTAGACTTCATTTTGTGTTGGGCATCTCCTGCTGGGTGTGGAGCCTGCCCTTAAGTGTGCGGTTTGTAGATCCAATGAGACTCCACTGGAGAAAACTATTTTTTTTTTCTTCGCAAGAGGGTGACAACTGCAGACAGCCTTGAGTTAGGGACGAGAGCCCCAGCCTCATCTCTCAGCACTGGATGCCATCTTGCTTGAACCCGTGCATGTTGCCACCATCTCTGTGGTTCATCCGTGCATCAGTCCCGATGTGTTTTGACACATTCTTTGTTTATGTCATGGCTAGAGGAAGTATTGTAGCAGCTGGAAAGCCCTTGATGAGAGAAGGATCAAAACAAAACAGGCTATTTAAGGGTCAGATGGGCAGCTGGGAAGGGGAGAAAGGTCAGGAGACTGGAATTCAAACAACTCATCCATGCACATTATGAGCAAGCAGAAGGGCCATGAGTGAGCAGGGCTGGGCTGTGGGCATGATGAATGAGAGAGTGAGTTTGCTTCATAAGCACTATGGGTTTATTTCATCTAGTGCTCATAGACAATAAGAGGTTAGAAGAGTTATAGGTGTCGTTATTTTTGTGGTTTTGAGCCTAATAATATGACGGCTCATAAGTCTCTTCAAGACTGACAAGAACATAACTTATCTATATGGCCCTTGTGAGAACTGTGACAATGCACGAATGGTGTATACATTCCGTTCTCTGTAAGGCCCTATCAGATGTATGCCAGAGTGTTGAGGAATGGGAGGGAACATTTGTGGCTTCAAGTTGTGCCCCACTCCTCAGGACTGCCCCCTGGAGCCTTCCGGCTGCTTCTGTTATGGTGTGACACCCGGATTCTTTAAAACTTTGACTCTGTGATCTGTACCATCCGTTATTCATTTCTTGGTGAATCCCTTCTTAGGATTCAAGAAGTTCCCAGCTGAGGCCTCCCCGACGCTTCCCTAGCCCAAGGACTGGTGCTTGTATGAGTTTTTGGAGGCCAGGGAATCCGTTTTCACCTCAAGATAACGTCTGTCTAGAGACATTGCTCTCTTGCCAGCTGATTTTGCTTCCTGCCCTGCCATATGCTTTCTTTGGGAGAACCAGAAAGGAGGGAGTCTACAGAAATTTTTGAGAGAAAGATCTATTGGAAAAGAGGTGGAGAAAGTTGAGGCAGCCTTCTAGATGTCTAGCGACTTTGAGCCAGCCATACTTGTTCTGGCTGGATCTCTGAGTTGATTTGACTGGCAAATTTTAGGAAGAACCTAAATGTTAGTGAAGGAATTTAGAATGCACTCAACATGAATGCCCTGGTAGTATGTGCAAGCATGTGTGAATGCATGTGCATGTGTGTGCACGTGTGTATGTATGTGTGTGTATGGGTGTGTGTGTGTGTATGTGTGTGTATATGTGTGTGTTTGGTTGGATTGGCCTAGTGTTCAATAGCCCAGCTAGGTTGAGTTTTTCACCACACCAGCACAAAGGCAGTGTGTCACCTTCTTGCTCACCCATAGTTACTAAGTCCAAGTCAAACGTGGTCTGAAGAGGCAGAATTCTCTTCTCTTACTGTAGACCTGGCAGCTCTTTCTTCTGAATGGAAAGTGAGGTTCCTGGGGCCTAACGTTTGGGGCTTTGTTTCAATGCAATAACAAAAGTTTGTTGTGTGTATATGTGTCTTTAACAAAGAAGTTATTCTTGACTTAATAAGTGCTTGAAGTGATAGCTTATGTTTGTGAAAGCCGTTAGCAAAAGTGATTTTCTGCCATTTTGTCAAGGAGCAGAGGTAATGAAAATGGAAGCTTAAGGATTGATAAAGACACAACTTCCCTTATGTGTCAGCCGGGAACAGTTAAGCACCTATAGTTTTTAAAAATGCTGGTGCTTTTCATCTCTGGCTGTTCTTTTGTAGTAGAAACAGTGAATTTTTTAAAAAAGGGATATGACGGGAAGACACGAGGTCACCACCAAGCATCAGAATGTCGCTTACACAGTTTGGAAAGGACAGAGAAGAGAATCAGGTGGACTTTGTCTCCCGAGCGCAGTGGTCATACAATTGCACTGGCTCCCTGCCGTCAGTCTTCTGACTTGGATGAAATAAGCATAAGGGGGTGACATCACCTAATATCTAAACTGTCACGAATGCTTATGTCTTCCACCAATACAACTGTACACACTAGCACTGCTAGGTTTCCTGTTTCTCAGAGCAGCCAACAGAAGCCCTCAGGAGCCAGGCAGTTTTCTCCAGGTCACGTGGCTGATATCCACTATAAACTCTGCCGTACCATATGCAAGTTCAGATTTCTACAAGACAACATAGATGGCAGATGGGGGTATGTTCTCTGCAAAGGGTTTGTTTTTATGTCTCAGAGTTTATATGAGATATGGATATGGCCGTAACCCACATCTTCTTTCTAACAGGCACGTCCTGGTTCTGAAGTACTTAGAATCAAAGTCTCTCTGATGACATTGAATAGGTGGGTAAATGCAGGTAAAATCAAGCCAGCAGGAAGCCAGTGGGTGTCTAGAGAGATTCTTGGAAACTGTGAGCCAGCCTGTAGCGTCATACAGCTCTCTAACATTTTCTGGGAATTAAAGACGCTTTCTGTAATAAAGGAGAGTAACCCTGCACTTAGAGAAACTCGACTCACCTGGTGTTTGTGGGCTATCCATTTAACGACAGTACGTGATAGCTGCCTCCCGTTTCTCTTGTTCTGTGGTCTATAGTTCTCTTCTTAAAAACACTTTGACTCCCATTCTGTCAGGTAGCATAGTTCCTCTCTCCTCTCACCCTTTATCTTTCCAATACTCTCTGAATACAGTGGCATCTCATCACTGAATTAATGAAGGTGTTTATGTGTCTCACACTAAGGTATCATAAGAAAAGGAACGTGGCCAGGTGAAGGCTGTGTCAGGATGCACGAGACCCACACCTGAATTGTCACGTGAAGTCTCCTGAGTGTTAAATGTTTGCTTTAATTCGTCTTTGAAAACTGGCAGGCCGACCTCAGTGGGCCCACTAATCCCAACCTCTGCCAGCCCTTGGCACACCTCTGGGTGGCATTCTCCCAGAGGTGTGCCATGTGGCACTTTGGTGGGCCAGTCAGACTCCACCATTTTCTTGTAATTGACTTAACTTTTATGAGCGTTCTATAGTATTCCTGGAAGATGAGTTTTAAGCTACATTTCTAAGGATAGACACTCGTAAGTCTGTTACTTTATCCCTTTGTACTTGGCAGCAGATTTCAAGAGTCCTTCAAGGAAGGAGCCTATAGATTGTTAAGACACGTTTAACTGGCTGACATAAACAAACATCACCATAAAATGTAAGATTAAGTATTGTCTAGTTTGCTGGGTGGTAGTGGTATATGCCTTCAATCCCAGCACTAGGGAGGCAGAGGCAGGTGGATTTCTGTGAGTTTGAGGACACCCTGGTCTACGGAGTGAGTTTCAGGACAGCCAGGGCTATACAGAGAATCCCTGTCTCAGAACAAAAGCAAGCAACAACAACAACAACAACAACAACAACAACGACACCACCACCAACACACATACACACAGACAACAAACAAGCAATCAAACAAAGCAAGCATTGTCCAGTTATGAAATGTCTCGGCATTTTAGTCTGTGGTCCTGATAGGCTTTGGCTTTGTGGAGCTGTTTTCAGACTTGAGTTTGTCTATTTGTAGATACTTAAATACAAACTAGTCATTGATGTCTGTATTTGCACACCTTTGTCCTTTGAGGCAATTCTTGCTGTGTAGTTCAGGATGACCTCAGATTGGAGATCTCCCTGCTCCGTCCTTCTGCTTAGCTTCACTCTTTAGCTGTTTCTCTGGTTTTGTTTGCTTGTTCGTGTTCTGAGACAGGTCTTGTCATGAGTTCTGTGGGGTACTCCATACTTATGATACACTTTGGAGACTCCATGTTTATGATACACGTTTTCTTAACACTTTTTTTTTTCTTTTGCGGTGCTAGGATGGAATAAATTATTTGAACTTGGAATTGTCCTCCTGCCTCAGCCCTTTAAGTGCTGAAATCACAGGGCTATGCCGTGAGGTTAATTTATTTCTATATTTGAAGTGATTGAACTAAATTGCAGAGGTTGATTTGTGAATACTTCTTGCCATTACATAGTAAACAGAATCTACTTCTTCCCATTGATATACTTCTTCCCATTACATAGTAAAAAATTCATCCATAACTTTGGATCGCGGTTGCCTAGAAGCCACATGGAGACCATGGGCATACAGTTAACATACAGTGTTGGGCTGTATGTATTATGTATAGTAAGATTTTGCAAGAACCAAGAGAGATCGTTTGTTACTGTGAAAGCAACCAGCTGGAGGGACCAGCTGCTCATATGGAGGTGGCAGGGATATATTCTGGTGGAATTTTTGGGGTCACTTAAGTGTACTATCGTATCATCAGCAAATAGTGATAATTTGACTTCTTCCTTTCCAATTCGTATCCCTTTGACCTCCTTTTGTTGTCTAATTGCTCTGGCTAGGACTTCAAATACAATATTGAATAGGTAGGGAGAGAGTGGGCAGCCTTTTCTAGTCCCTGATTTTAGTGGGATTGCTTCAAGTTTCTCTCCATTTAGTTTGATGTTGACTACTGGTTTTCTGTATATTGCTTTTACTATGTTCAAGTATGGGCCTTGAATTCCTGATCTTTCTAAGACTTTTATCATGAAGGGATGTTGGATTTTGTCTAATGCTTTCTCTGCATCTAATGAGATGGTCATATGTTTTTTTTTTCTTTGAGTTTGTTTATGTAGTGAATTACGTTGATAGATTTCCATATATTGAACCATCCCTGCATCCCTGGGATGAAGCCTACTTGATCATGATGGATGATCATTTTGATGTGTTCTTGGATTCAATTTGCAATAATTTTATTGAGTATTTTTGCATCGATATTCATAAGGGAAGTTGGCCTGAAGTTCTCTTTCTTTGTTGGTTTTTTTTTTTTTTTTTTTTTGGCTTACGTATCAGAGTAATTGTAGCTTCATAAAACAAATTGCATCGAGTACCTTCTGCTTTCATTTTGTGGAATAGTTTGAGGAGTATTGGTATTGGGTCATCTTTGAAGGTTTGATAAAACTCTGAACTAAGTCATCTGGTCCTGGGTATTTTTTGGTTTGAGAGACTATTAATGACTGTTTCTATTTCTTTAGGGGATATGGGACGGTTTAGATCATTGATCTGATCTTGATTTAACTTTGGTACCTGGTATCTGTCTAGGAAATTGTTTGTTTCATTCAGATTTTCCAGTTTTGTTGAGCGTAGGCCTTTGTAGTAGGATCTGATGATTTTTCTGGATTACCTCAGTTTCTGTTGTTATGTCTCCCTTTTCACTTCTGATCTTGTTAATTAGGATACTGTCTCTGTGGCCTCTAGTTAGTCTGGCTAAGGGTTTATCTATTTTGTTGATTTTCTCAAAGAACCAGCTACTGGTTTGGTTGATTCTTTGTATAGTTCTTTTTGTTTTTGTTTGGTTGATTTCAGCCCTGAGATTGATTATTTCCTGCCATCTACTCCTCTTGGGTGTATTTGTTTCTTTGTGCTCTAGAGCTTTCAGGTGTGGTGTCAAGCTCCTAGTGTATGCTCTCTCCAGTTTCTTTTTGGAGGCCCTCAGAGCTATAAGTTTTCCTCTTAGCACTGCTTTCATTGTGTCCCATTAGTTTGGGTATGTTGTGGCTTTATTTTCATTAAATTTTAAAAAGCCTTTAATTTCCTTCTTTATTTCTTCCTTGACCAAATTATCGTTGAGTAGATCGTGATTCAGCTTCCATGTGTATGTGGGCTTTCTATTGTTTATGTTCTTATTGAAGACCAGCCTTAGTCCATGGTGATCTGATAGGATTCATGGGATAATTTCAATCTTCTTGCATCTGTTGTGGCCTGTTTTACCGATTATATGGTCAATTTTGGAGAAGGTACCACGAGGTGCTGAGAAGAAGGTATAATCTTTTGTTTTAGGATGAAATGTTCTATAGATAGCTGTTAAATCCATTTGATTCATAACTTCTGTTAGTTTCACTGTGTCTCTGTTTAGTTTCTGTTTTCATGATCTGTCCATTGCTGAGAGAGGGATGTTGAAGTCTCCCACTATTATTGTGTGCAGTTCAATGTGTGCTTTGAGCTTTAGTAAAGTTTCTTTTATGAATGTGGGTGCTCTTGCATTAGGAGCATAGATGTTCCGAATAGAGACTTTTTCTTGGTAGATTTTTCCTTTGATAAGTATGAAGTGTCCTTCCTTATCTTTTTTTGATCACTCTAGGTTGAAAGTCAATTTTATTAGATATTAGAATGGCTACTCCAGCTTGTTTCTTAGGACCATTTGCTTGGAGAATTGTTTTCCAGCCTTTCACTTTGATGTAGTGTCTGTCTTTGTCACTGAGGTGGGTTTCCTGTATGCAACAAAATATTGGGTCCTATTTACGTATCCCATCTGTTAGTCTATGTCTTTTTATTGGGGAATTGTATCCATTGATATTAAGAGTTATTAAGGAAAAAAATGTTGCTTCCTGTTATTTTTATTGTTAGAAGTGGGATTGTTTTTTGTGGCTATCTTCTTTTTGGTTTGTTAAAAGATTATTTTCTTGCTTTTTCTAGGATGTAATTTCCCTCATTGTGTTGGTGTTTTCCGTTTATTATCCTTTTAAGGGCTGGATTTGTGGAGAGATATTGTGTATATTTGTTTTTGTCATGGAATATCTTGTTTTCTCCATGTATGGTTATTGAGAATTTTCCTGAGTATAGTAGCCTGGGTTGGCATTTGTGTTCTTGTAGGGTCTGTATGACATCTGCCCAGTATCTTCTGGCTTTCATAGTCTCTGGTGAGAAGTCTGGTGTAATTTTGGTAGGCCTACCTTTATATGTTACTTGACTTTTTTCCCTCACTGCTTTTAAAATTCTTTCTTTGTTTTGTGCATTTGGTGTTTTGATTATTATGTGACAGGAGATATTTCTTTTCTGGTCCATTCTATTTGGAATTCTGTAGGCTTCTTGTATATTCATGGGCATCTCTTTCTTTAGATTAGGGAAGTTTTCTTCTATAATTTTGTTGAAGGTATTTACTGGCCCTTTAAGTTGGAAATCTTCGCTCTCTTCTGTACCTAGGTTTGATCTTCTCATTGTGTCCTGGATTTCCTGGATGTTTTGGGTTAGGATCTTTTTGCATTTTGCATTTTCTTTGTTTGTTGTGTCAATGTTTTCTATGGTATCTTCTACACCTGAGATTCTCTCTTCTATCTCTTGTATTCTGTTGGTGATGCTTGCATCTATGACTCCTGATCACTTTCCTAGGTTTTCTATCTCTAGAGTTGTCTCCTTTTGTGATTTCTTTGTTGTTTTTACTTCCATTTTTAGATCTGGATGGTTTTGTTCAATTCTTTCACCTGTTTGTTTGTCTTTTCCTATAATTTTTTAAGGTATTTTTGTGTTTCTTCTTTAAGGGCTTCTACCTGTTTACTTGTGTTCTCTTGGGTTTTTTTGTTTGTTTTTTGTTTTTGTTTTTGTTTTTGTTTATATTTTTGGTTGTGAGCCTAGCCTTTAACATCTGAGCCATCTCTCCAGCCCTCTCCTGTTTTTCTTTAAGGGAGGTATTTATGTCTTTCTTAAAATCGTCTATCAACATCATGAGATATGATTTTAAGTCCACATCTTGCTTTTCTGGTGTGTTGGGGTATCCAAGACTTGCTGTGATCGGAGAACTGGGTTCTGATGATGCCAAGTAGCCTCGGTTTCTGTTGGTAAGATTCTTTTTTTTGGCCAGATCTTGTTTATTTTGAACACGTCTTTTCAATAAATCTATCTCACAAGTGTATAATGAGTTTTTTTCATTGTTTTTTTTTAAAGTTTTATTGCATTATAATGAGAAAAGTTACATGAATTCAATATAATGCGTTTGCCTTTCGCCATCTGGTTATTTCTGGTGTTAGATGTTCTTGCTGTCTCTGGCTCGAGCTTGTTCCTCCTGAGAGTCCATAAGCCTGTGTCAGCATTCCTGGAAGACCAGGTCTCCTCTGGAGGAACTTATGTACAGAGGGCTCTGGAACAGCCCAAGCTCTGGGTGCAAATGGAGACTGGAAGGATCCTGTCCCAGCTGCTCCACTGTTCTTGTGCCCTGTGTGCTCCTTGCTAGCCTGCTCCACATAGTTATTGGAGAGAAAGTGGCTCTCTCACCTCCCAACAGGGGAGTGAAAGCACTCCTGGGAGAACAGGTCTCTCCTGGTGGGACCCGTGCATAGTGGACTGTGGAACAGCTTCAGCTCTTGGGTGCAGATCAGTAACTAATCTTTTAGCAATTCCAAATGGTCACAAACTAAAACAAATGTGTGTAAAGGTGCATTTGCTGAATCCAAACTCATGTTGTGCAAGAGTCAGGTTTGATGTATTTTTGCCTAGTTTTTCTTTACTGTGAACTCATGCTCCTTACTGCAGTCATATATTTGATTTGGGTCCAGTACTAAACCTAAAACAAACCTAATTCTCTCATGCCCTGCAAATACATGGTAAGATCTTTGAGAGTTTTGAGGAGGTTAAGTTTTATCTTGTGCATGAATACATTATGGTCAAGAACACAGGCTTTACTGTTGAAAGGACCAAAGTAGAGGTCTCTGGCTTCACCTTGAGAGTGGATGTGGATAAGTCCTCCAAGGCCCATAGAGATCTCTTTCTGTTTTGGATTGCTGTTTCAGATGCTTGGCTAGCAAGTGAAATGCATAATCTCGTCCCTGGTTACAACCACCCATTAGATGATGCATCTAGGTAGCATATGCTGGCTAAGCTGGAAGAAAGCATGTCTTAATACCAGCTAAGACGGTCTCAGATTTGAAGCAGTGCCTCTAATCAGAACTTCAGTTAACTTTGCAATTCCTTGATCATTATATGTACTGGTCAAGATGTGGATATCAATGGAAGTGTACATCGGTGATTGGACAGATAATCAAAATGTAGCCTCTGTGAACAGAGCTTGACTTCTAAGCCGAAAATCAAGAGGAAGCTTTGATAATTACTTGTGAAAAAGGGAAGGAGGATGTGGGATCACATTCCTGAAATCCCAGCATTTGAGAGTCTGACACAGGATGCTGGTAGGTTTGGAAGGCACCCTGGACAACTGAGGTCAAGGGTAGACTAAGCTAGGCAGTGAAGCCCAATCTCAAAAACCAACCAACCAACCAACCAACCAACCAACCAACCAACTAACTCACCCACCCACCACCCACCTACCCACCAACCAACCCACCAACCTACCAACCCAACAGGGTTTGAGGGTGAAGCCCCATGGTGATGCCAGGACACTGCTCAGTCTCTGGGTTCAGTCTCCCATCTCTTGCCCACAAAAGCAACTAAAAGTTTGGGGCCCTTCCCCCCGAGCAAGAGTGGTTCAGAGACTACTCCTCTATCAGCACACTGACTATTTCTGTTTAATTTAATTAAATGTAGTTAATTAATGTCAAGTATCTTCAGTCTGCATCTCCTATGGATTGGGATACCTTTTCTACAACCACCAGGTTGTTGTTACACGTTAGTAAGTTAATAGTCCTAATATACCTGTAAACCATCATGACTTGGGTTTAGATATTCTCAATTTTCCCTAGGATGTGCTTTTAGCTTTTTAGTTTAAAAAAAAAAAAAGGAATATAGAGTTCTATCAAGTTTCTTTCTTCTCCTCCTTCTCCTCCTCCTCCTCCTCCTCCTCCTCCTC
>JADRCD010137911.1:878-30911 GCA_019843815.1 Montemys delectorum | reverse complement strand
ACACACACACACACACACACACACACACACACACACACACACACACAAAACCATTGACATCTGGGATTTTGTTTAGGTTCTGTTAACATCTCCCTTTCTCCATGAAGAGAGTCAGTTATTTGCTGGGGGCCCACAGTGAGGTTGCAGGATTCCATCCGCAGCCACTGGACTCCAGTGCCCTGAAAAGCATCCATTTACATATTGGCTCATCCTGGGGTCCTTTAAAGTTACTTATTTTAGCATACGATGCCTCAAATTTAAGAGAACCATGTGCATTCCTCTCAGCGGATACTGGTACTATGTGCAATGAATAATAAGAGGAAGGAGGGCGGTGACAGTAATCTGGGCCATGGTGAGTGGACAGTCCCTCCCATCGCAGCGGCAGATGCTCTGGCAGGCTCTGGGGGGCAGAAGGGAGGGGCCGCTGCCTGGTCCTTAGCTGCCCTGACCCTGGCGGCGCTGTCAGGCCCTGATGCGCCCTGCCACCTCCAGAGGCCGCCAGGTCCGGGCGTCTCCTGGACGTGGGTTTGTCCCCCTCCCCTGGCCTCTTACCGTGATGGTCCTCCGATGCCCTAAGATGGGCTGGGGAAAGTATTTGCATGGTCCACTACTCCCCTTCCCGGGGCGGAGAGCCTCCAGCCCCTTCAGTAGACACGGGACCCGGGGCTTTGTTTCCCCGGCACCTGTTGTGGGTCCCAAATAGAAGCCGCTCTGGGACCGGCGGCGGGCGGTGGGCGGGCCGGAGGGCGGTGCCGGAGCCTAGAGCTGCCGCTCCTCCTCCCGGGCGGGCGTCTGCGGCGCAGCCCGGAGATGCCGCAGAAGCGCGGCGCATCCCGGCGGGGCAGCGCGCTCCTCCGCAGCGCCGTGGCCCGGGGCGCAGGGTCTGGAGGCTGGCCGCCCCGAGCCACCGCCTGCCGCTCCCCCGAAGTCTTCCTTGGGGACGCCGCCCCGGGCCTGCCGCCGCGCTGATCCTCCAGCCCGGGGTTGCAGACGCCTCCACCCGGGTCGCGGGCCCACGGGCGCGGCCAGCCCCCCGGATCCTAGCATGGCGGGGTACCTGTCCCCCGCCGCCTACATGTACGTGGAGGAGCAGGAGTACCTCCAGGCCTACGAGGATGTCCTGGAGAGGTACAAAGGTACGAGGTCTCTGCGCTGGGCTGTACGGCGGGGCAGGGCCCATGGGAACCGTTACCTTTCCCAAATCAGAGCCACCCCCGCGTGGGCCCAAGTAAACAGCAGCCAGAATCAGCCCTGGGGACCGCCAGGTGCTGATCCTTTACCCCAGAGCAGGGCCGTGTGGGTGAGGGTTCGGAGACGCCCTAGGGTAGGCGGTGGAATGGAGGGCGGGGGAGGTCTGTTTCCAAGAAGCACTTTGCCTTGTCTTTCCCTTTGTAGAAGCTCTTAAGCACCAAGCATAGCCATAATTCTTCCTGGGAGGGCTGGATGCCATTACTTCTCAGAGATTTCCAAGCCCGGCTGCAATGCCTGCTGTAGGCTTGGCCAACCTGTAAAGGTTCTTATATTCTTGAGCACAGCACCACATTATTTTTTTTCTCAAAAAATCGTACTTATTTGAAAAGTTTCTCGCTTGTGATTATATTCTAACTCGGATGCAGTCCAGAATTATTTCAAAACATGATTAAAGGAAGTCTTTAATCGGAGACTAAATGTAAAGAAGTCTATTTTGAGATCCATTTTTGCCCATTGTTTATGTCCAGGAAATTTCGTGCCAACTTGATTGTCTTGGATACCTAAGTATTATGGTTGTACTTGTGCTTTCCCGTGTTGAGTCTTTATGTCTCTTGACATGTATTTTTAAGTATACATAGACTGATATTATTGCAACTTGAAAGATGCTTCACATTCACATATTTGTGAGGACGGTTCACAGCTATGTGCAAAATATTAATAGTGAATAGTGGTATTTTATGATGAACCGAGTTCTAAATATTCACTTTGGGTTTAGTAACTCAAATTCTGTGAGTTAAATTTATATATATATATATATATATATAGTTTTCTGTTACTAATATGAATCCAAAACTGAATAACAGATTTTTCTAGCTCCCTAGAACTCTTCCTACACTCGTGTTTTATGCCTTTCTTGAATGAGTTCTGTAACTGGATTCTTAGCCGCCGTGTATCATTTTGTAAACACAACTGGAATTCCTTTGTGCCAAAGCTCTATGGTGGATAACACAGCCCTGAGCAAGTGCAGTGATATTTTAAGCTAACTCATATCTGGGCATTTGCTTGTATGTGTAATGTAATGAGGGTTGTCTCTGTTTTTCCATTTAAAGTGATGTTCTCACTCAATTGTCTCTAGAAAGCTAAGAATAAGAAACATTGCAATATAGACCTTTAAGCTCTATGACTTCAGGGGAAAAAATCAGGAAGGTCTACAATGTATATGTCATATGCTTAGGACAAAAATACAGCTTTTAATTTTGTTTTTTGGTCAGATCAAGTTCAACATTAGTGATAAGTGGATAATTTTAGGTGTCTGAAAAAAGAAATAACCAGAATGTTGATTTTGGCCTGTCTTGAGGCAACAGGCCTTGTTTAGAAGCTTGTCTTATTTGTTCTAGTAAATAACAGAGAATTAAATATACATGGCTGCTCTGCGTCACACCCCTTGATTGGGACACTGTTCCTGCTAGTGATGCTCTCAGACAGACATTTCACAAGAAGACATTCTGCCCAAGATTTCACAGAAGAAAACCAAGGGGGCATTTCCACCATTCTTTGTGGTTTTGAAATGCTTAGGTCATCAAATTGTGTTCGGCCGTACAGATGTTCTGAATTTCACTTAGCCTTGGAGAGAAAAAGAAGCTTATTGGCCAGTGTATTCTATGCAAAGCCGGAGACCTGGTGTACCCATTGTTTCCTGGTGCATTTGGAAGCCAGTTTTGATTTCCCATCAGTGACCAATAGGATGACTTCAGTACAGTACTTATCCCGATGGCTCACTATAGGGGCTGATCTAATTAGAAAAGAATTGTCTGCTTTGAATAGGGAGTGCCAGTTTGCAAAACTTTCCCAAGTTCACTTTTCTGAAATAAGGCACCGTTCAACACGTTTTTATGTTCCAGTTTGAAGAGAGGTTATTTTTGATTTTTATTTCTGTCAGGGTCCTAGGTTTACAGTGTGCGTTTGCTCTCATCGGCAGGGTGACTGGGTTGTCAAGTGTGTGCCCAGCTGTTGGGTAGTGTAAGTGTCAACAACCTAAGGAACAGGGGTAATCTATAACATTAGGAGAGTTAGGCTTGGAAGTTGAGAGCTTTGTTGGGCATCTCCTCAGGCAGCCTTGGGAGGACTTTGTCCCAGTCTTCCCCCCAACCCCCCAGAGACAAAGGGTAATGGTGAGCAAGGTCTGATTTTCATGGTGCGTTCTATTCTTGTGTATGGCTTTGGTCCTTTAAGTCAGAGTAAAAATAGGCAACTGTTTACTGAACTAGAATAACACAAGGATTTATTTGCTGCAAAGAAGGGTGTAGTGTTCTGGATCATATTCTCATCCGGTTATTTGTGAAATAGATTTATTGTCAAAATATGTCAGGTCAAAATATTCCTGAAGTTAAAAAAATTGGGTTGTTTCAATTGGTAACAAATTAGAATGAATAAAAGCATTTTTTTTTAAAAAGCACAATTCTTTGATATTGTTTATGTTAGAGACTGCCCATGTCAGTACCTTTCTATCTATAGTAAATTATTCAATATAGCCCCTGTATAGTGCAGAATATTTTTAGCAGCTTAGTATAAAAGTGATCTCATCTCAAGTGTAGTGAAATTAGCTGGTATACTGTTATAAATGAACACTTAGCTTGCTGTCACATTAATCTGTGAAGTACTACTTGCTGTCTGAGTTGTCGTCCATGGTTTCCCAACACAGATACTTTTATATGATGTTAAATGTGAATATAATTAATGTGGATTATTACATTTTAGTCTTCATACTTTTTACTTAGCGCTCTCTCTCTCTCTCTCTCTCTCTGTGTGTGTGTGTGTGTGTGTGTGTGTGTGTGTGTGTGTGTGTGGAGGTGTGGAGGTGTGGAGGTGTGGAGGTGTGGAGGTGTGAGGGTCAGAACACCTTTGAGAGGGATCAGTTCTTCATCCTGTTGAGGAGGCTCTCTCTGTGTGCTGTGCAGTCTACTCCAGGCTACCTGGCCAACTGAATCTATGAGCATTCTCCCGTCTCTGGTTACAGATGTATGATATGGCATCTGGCTTTTTATTCATTTATATTTTTGTTTCTTGAGACTTTCATACAATGTATTTACATTATACTCTTTCCCATCCCTGGACTTCCCCCAGATCTGGCTTTTAATGTGGGTTCTGAGGATCAAACCCAGGTTGTCAGGCTTGTGTTATCAGCTGAGCCATCTTGCCAGCCCCTGCTCTGTATATTTTAGAACTAATTTGAAAATGTTGACATTTCTTGGTCTAACACAATGCTGATTCCCCCAGTATCCGGAACATATCAGTTCCCACACAGCTGCCGAGGGAACAGTATTCTCTGTGAAGGTTGGTGGACAGTTTGGTTATTTACCCACAGTATTGCTAAGAAAACCTTTTAGTATTTGAACCACAGGTGGGGTTTTCTGTCTTCCCCACGTATTTGTAAAATTACTGTGCTCATGGTAACAGAAGGAAGCAAAACCAGTAGTTTTTGTTTTCAGTGTAGTCTTGCCATCTTAGGGAGACATGCGATGAATTGGTAAATATCTCTCTGTTGGAGACAAGTTCTGGTATTCCAGCAAGGTGAATGTTTGGGTGATGAGTGAAGAAATTCTGTGCTATGTGCAACATATTCTGTGATGTCCTTGCTCAGGTTTCAAGTGGCTTCAGGATTCTGTAAACCTTGATTTCAGATTTCCTTGTGTTCATGCTGTGTTTGTGGTATATAGTTGTATAATAAGTCAACTTTCTTGTCTCTTCAAGACAAGAGTTTCTCTGTATAGCCCTGGCTGTCCTGGAACTCAGTCTGTAGACCAGGCTGTCCTGGAACTCAGAAATTCATCTGCCTCTGTCTCCCAAGTGCTGGGATTAAAAGTGTATGCCACCACTGCCCGGCTAGCCTGTGCTTGTTGTTAAAAATGAGTTTAATTTGTTTCATGTTCCTTGAGATTAACAAAGAGTAGACTAAATAGAGTTTCCCCTTCCCACCTTCCTTTACCCTCCTTTAGGTACCAATAACTTCAAGGCAGACAGACAGGTCAGGGCTATAATGTATCTCCCTTTTCCAGAAGGGGCACAGACTTGTATATTGCTACTTGGCCACTTAGAGGCTGTTATGTGACCAATTAATAGTTACAATGTGCTTGCTCCTCTTCCAGTCCAGTGTTTTAGTTTCATTGTCAGCTCCCTCTATCTGCAAGTAAGGAAATGTAGGAGTGAGTTTGTTTGTTTGTTCGTTTGTTTGTTTGTTTGTTTAAGGCATTCTCCATCTAGTGCCATGGACAAAGTCAAAGTTATAGTTGTACAGAATAAGGGGAGAAAGGCCACTGGCTTTTATAACCAGCAGTGTCTGGCGCACAGGATAAAATGTCTGTGCTAAATTGGAAACTTGCTGTTTGGCTTCATCTTAACAGCTGTAACAAAGTACGGTAGACTTCAGCAAAGTCTGTGGGAATATATGAAGGTGTCATTGGACTCTCTGAGGATTTTAAAATTGAAACAAAAATATTATACCATGGATTAAAGCAGTAGTTCTCACTGAGTAACTACTATTTAAATTGATCACAGAACTTGTTTACTGCCTTAGGACATAAGAAACACATATCAATTCAGGAATGTAAGGGCCTATTAGATATTATTAATAAATTTAACTTTGGGCTTCCAGCATCACATTGATGCTGTTTTGGTTTCTTTTGTACTGGCTTAAGCGTGACCACAGCTAAAATAGGCACAGGTACTTCACAAAGAAAGCTTCATGCTTTTAGGAACTTTTAGGTTCTCTGTTTACATTTGGGCAGTTTGGCGATGCTTAATTTCTGGCTCAACAGTTTTATTTGGGCAGTGACGAGGAGGAGGAGTGACGAGAACAACTTACAACCTCATTGTTGTTTGACAGTGAGCAATGAAGCTTTTGTGTTTCTGCCTTTGGGTCTGATGGGTCCCAGGAGCTGGGCTGTGTGAGGAGCTGGAGTCTTGGAGTAAAGCCTCATCATGAAATTGGAGATTATGAAAACATCTGAAGTCATGGTAGCCGCACACAGATGGAATGTCAGGCTGTCTGCTCACTCAAGTTTCATATTCTGGAGCTGAGTATGAAAATGGAGAATGCACAGCCCAATCCTTGAGTTTCTGCCTTATGAACACAGTGCAAATGAGAAGGTGATTTGCCATTTAGAATGCTTACAATTTCTTATGAATTAACAAGGACCCAGGTGCCTCTGAGGTGTGCGTGGATGCTTCTCTCTGTAAGGACTTGTAACACAAAACAGGACAGATTTTTGCGTCCATTTCTCAGCTGTTAGTAGTTATGAACAAATACTTAGTTCATAGTTAGTAGCTTAGTTAGTAAGCTATGATTATGTTCTCCGCTTCCGAAGATGAAGCCCAGGCATTTGTTGAAGTCCAGTGTTACTTCTTCAAGTGATTGAACAAAGAGCCCTCCCCTACTAATTCTCTTGATTGCTGGTGGTGGCTGTTGTCATTATTTGGTGTGTATGCCTGTGCTCCTGCGCATGCTTGGGGCGGAGGTCCACCTTTGTGTTCCTCTGGTGCTCTCCACCTTGTTTTGGGAGACTCGGTCTTTCACTTTGGTATGGAGTATTTGTTCAGCTAGGCTACTTGCTGGCCAGTAAGCTCTGGTTCTGCCCTCCCCAGCACAGGCATTACAGAGGCACACTGTTGGGCCTGGCTTTTTATGTGGCACTGGGTCCTCCTGCTCGGTTCTGTGTTAGTTTTCATCAACTCCACACAAAGTTGAAACATCTGAGAAGAGGGAACCCCAACTGTGGAATGGCCCTCATTATATAGGCTGGTGGACATGTTTGTGGGGTATTTGGTTGATTGCTTATTGGTGGAGGAGGGCCCAGGCCACTGTGGGAGGTGCCACCCCTGAGAAGGTGGGCCTGGCTTCTGTAAGAAAGGTAGCTGAACATATGCCAATTAGCAAGACAGAAAGCAGCATTCATCTCGGCTTCAGTTCCTGTGTCCAGGTTCCTACCTTGAGCTCCTGCCCTGGTTTCCCCCAGTGATGGATTACTGCAACCCATAAGCTAGACAATCCTTACCCCATGTTGTTTTGGGTCAGTGTTGTATCCCAGCAACAGAGAAGCAAACTAGGATACAAAGCCAGTATTTTATTCCAATGAGCCATCACCCCAGCCCCTAAGCGTGCATTGCCAGAAAAGCTGTATGTGCAAGGTCAACTGAGATGTGCCTCTTGGACAGGACGTAATCAGCAGGGGTACCTTGAGATTACTTGAGGTACTAATGAGAGCCTTAGGGGAGCCAGGAACATGATTCCGAGGTTCATTAGGAAGCGAATCTTGGTTGGAGAGAGCCTTGTGTTGAATCAGATTGAAAGGAGGCTTGAATGTCATGCCAAGGACCCCATTTTTTTGCTTTAATTTTGTAGAGAGTAAGAACCCTGAATGATCCTCAACAGATGTGACATGTGTTGGGTAAGCGACAGCACTGTGGATGGAAAGGAGAGGGGAGGAAGGTTCAGGAGCCACTGTGAAATTAGGAGCTCTACTAGGAATTTCTGAACTTCTAATATCCATAGCCCAGTATAGCCACTGCCATTTCATGGGCATAAGACAGAGGCTTATTAGTGAAGCCAGTGTCCCTGATGGAGGGACACATCAATTATCAGTGATCGAATTTGTGTTGGAGTGTCAGGTGTACATCTGACATAAACTGCATTTTGAGTGTCTTTATCTTGACAAGTAAATGTTACAAAACAGTTCTCATGGAAATATTTTGCTGAGAGTCAATTTTGACTAAATCTAGAGCTTCTAAGGTATGTTAAATGTCCTGGTGTAACAATGGATTAAAATATAGAAGTTACTTAGGGTAAAATGCTGGGCAGATTTTACAGTTTGCACTCCTCTATTTTAGCAGATTTATGGAGTCTGATTATTAGGTATCAATGAAAATAAGGATTTAATACCACCTTTAAATGTGTGTCTAGAGTATGTTTAGGTTGAATGAACATTGAAAAGTCTTAAGTTTTAGTAAATGCCAACACTACATGTGGCCGCTTTGATACATGCCTGGAATATTTCCTGGACAGAATTCTCCAAGAGTTGACAAAGTCTTGATTTTTCTTTCTTTCTTTCTTTTTTTTCCTAGTGGGAGAAAATATTCTCAGTGAGTTCCAGTATTAAACGTCTTGTACAAAGCTACTGTTGTGTCAGGGAATTGAAAGCATGTTCTTATGTATGCAGTGGTCGGTCTCTGCTGTCCATGCCAGCGTGACCATATGTATTCTTCATTTTTGGCCTAAGTAGTCCTTTGTAGTTTCTTTTCCCCACTTTGAGTAGGGAGGAGAAAAGAGTGAAATATCCCGACAGCAGAGTGTGGGTGAAGTATCTAGAGTTCACGTTCCTGAGTCTTCCCTGGGCCAGTGACCTAAACAAACAAACAAACAAAAAAAACCTAAAAACAAACAAGAAACGAAACTCCACCACTAGACCGGGTTTTTAGAGCAGATGTAAGTGTAAGGAAAAAATACACCTCTGCAGCTTGCCCTGTTGACCTTTGTGATCACGTATGTTATAACTGATCAGTTATACCAATACCTTATCATCTATGACCCACAGTTCTAGTAGCTTTTGCTCTGCTGCATTTTGTGGGCTTCGACCAGTGTGTGGTGTGTTTACCATGACAGAACAGTGCAGAACAGGCTTACTACTTTAAAAAACTCTTGCGAGGTCCTGATAACACTGAGTTTTTGCTTTCTCCCTTTTTGCCTTTTTTTTTTCTTTTTAAGGATTTGATATAGTTAAAACTGTATGGACTATATTCTGTTCATACCAGCACATTTAACATTGTAATATTTCCCATATCACTTGTTTTCTCCGTTTGCTTTTTGGAGATAGGATCTCAGCATGTAGCCCAGGCTGGCCTGGAACTTGTTATGTAACCCAAGCTGGCCCTCAGACTCTTCTCTCAAGCACTGGGACTACAGGTGTGGGTTAGCAGGCTTGGTACACTATGTTTTTCATGGTGTAGCTGCCATCTCTTTCTATAGCTGTCCATTGTTTAATGCCCCACCATTTAAATCTGTTCGTCCAATGAAGGGCATCTTGTTTGCTTCCATTTTTGTTTTTTTTAAACATACATAAAGGATTCTATACACTTTGTGTACGTGGCTTTAAGTGCTGACTTGAAGTTTCAAGTAAGTTAGGTCGAGGAATGCACTTGGTGGATCTTAAGGTATTTAGGTTTGTAAGACACAGGCCAATCTTTCTCTGAAGCGGCCCTGTCATCTTCTATTTGCGGGAACAGTGAGTGAGAGTTTCTGTCATTCCACATCCATGTCAGCATTTGATGATGTTTTGGTTAATTGATTTTGTGTTGCTATAGCAGAAGGCTAGATAAGTTATAAGAAAAGAAAGTCTGTTTGGCTCCTGTTCTAACCAAGACAGCACTTCTGGTCTGTTTCTAGTTAGGGCCCCATGCTGTCTCAGACCACAGCAGAGCTATGGGAAGGAAGAATGCTAAAGCAAGTGTCTCTGGGAAAACCTGTGCAAGAGAGGTCGGGGGAGGAGCCCAGTTTACTTAACCCACTAATGAGGAAGTGGATGTGTGCCTGCTCACCTGCAAGGGTGGCACCTCCGTGGGGGATGGGAGGCTCCAGTGCACTGGGAGCTAAGCCTCAACAGAATTATATGCAGACTTTGGCTCTACCATTGCTCTTTCATACCTGAGCTCTGTTCATTCTTGCTTTTAATCTGCAATCCATTAGATGAGTCTGTTTAGCTCACCCCACTTTTCTTTGTGTTGGATGTTGGTACAGGAAATCAGCACATACTTGGGTCTTACTATGGCAGGTGAACTCTCTACCAGCTGGCTGCTCCTCCACCCAGCCTGCACCACTTCACGTTTTTATTTGGTTGCTTTTTTATTTTGTTATTGTTGTGTTTTATGAGATCTTCGTGCCTGTTCTGGAAAGCAGTACTGGAAGCGATCAGTAGCCCTTTTATATCCCAACCTTCTTTGGATGTCTTTTTTTTTTTTTTTTTTTTTTTTTAAGATTTATTTATTATTTTGAGTGCACTGTCGCTCCCTTCAGACACACCAGAGAAGGGCATCAGGTCCCATTATGAGCCACCATGTGGTTGCTGGAAATTGAACTCAGGACCTCTAAAAGAGCAGCCAAGTGCTCTTAACACCCGATCCATCTCTCCAGCCCCACCTTCCTTTTTAAACATGTTTCTTCTCCACCTCTCTGTGTGTATGTGAGGGTTATGCATGTGATATATGCATATATGCATGTGTGTGTGTATGTGTGTGTGTATGTGTGTGGGTGCATATGTAGCATGTGGGCACACCTTCATGTGTAGGTCAGAGAGAGCATTGGGTGTCCTGCTGTATCATTCTCTACTCTCTTGAGATACAGGTCTCATGAACCTGGAAACAGGCTGGCACTTAGTAACGTCCAGTGCCCCTTCTGACTCTGCTACCCCCAGCACTGAGTTATAAACCACACACAGCTTTTTATGTGGGTACTTCAGATTTGAATTTAGGTCCCTATGCTTGCAGAGCAGGCACTCCACAGCCCCCATTTGATGGGCTTGCATGACTATTTTTATAGGTATTCTTTTAGGTAAATAAGGGTCCAATTATTTCTTTCATGTGGTCACAGTGTTTTGTGTACTGTGTGTTCTGTTTTGGCAGAGGACACTATGCACTGTGCCTACTTCAGAGAGTGTGTGTGGGCTCAGAGCTCAGCAGTCTGACACTTTGCTCTGGCATCTACATATGTGGCAGTGGGTTCAGAGATCCAGTTAGTTGGCAGCTATGATGCTGTGTAACACTTGAGTCTAAAATTAGTCCAACTGTTCTATTTTAAGGATGGACTGAAATTAGCTGTCCATGCCTATCGAAACAAGTGGACTGCTCATCTCTTGGGATACCAAATTACTGCTTTTAAAATGTAACCAGGAGCAGAGTTAAACCAGTTGCTTTAAGTTTCTGGAATGTTTCTGTAACTGTGACTAGATTCTAGCCTGAGTACCTGTGTGTACTTATGTAGACACAGATATACACACAGTCATAAGAACCCAGAGTTTTAGGTCCTCACTCCTAACAGTTGATGTTGCTTTTCAGTCAGCTATCATGTTTGCTTTTTCTAAGATCTGAGTTGAGATCTTCGAGAAAAACTAGGATAGTTTTCCTGTGCCGTATTTGAGTTGAACCTCAGCCCTCAGGTTATTTATCAGTGTTGGGATTGCTAGAAAAAAGAACACTTAAAGCAGTATTTGGTTGTTCGTTTTGTGATCTCTGTAGTAACATCTGACCAATGAAGATGTTGAAAATAATACACAAAAAAGCTTGAGTGGAGGTTAGGATTTTATTTCAATTGTTTATACATCTTTACTTATTTTGTGTGTGCATGTTTGTCAATACATGTGTACTCTGAAGGCCAAAGGAGATTGGAAGTGGGAGTTGCTTCTCTCCTTCTACCATGTGGGTTTGGGGCTGAACTGCGATTCTCAGGCTGGGCAGTAGATTCCCTTACCCACTGAGCCATCTTGCTGGCCCTAGGACTTGATTTCTTGTGTCGTATGATCTTTAAGCCAAGACTTATGTTTATGGAGACATTTTACAATGTTATCTGTATGCCCCTCGGGTAATTTGTGACTTGTATTCTTTTCTTTTGAATGTTTCTTGTGGGTGGAGAGCACGATTGGAGGAGTCTAAATAGTCTGGGACATGGTCCCCATGCCTATATAATCCCAGTACTCTAGAGGCTGAGGCAGGAGGATCCTAAGTTTGAGTCTAGCCAGGGCTATATGGTAGTAAGATTGTGTCACCATTCTCAACTCCCCGACCCCCAGCAAGAAAAACAAAATTAGTTACAAGGATAATATAACTTTTCATAGGAAAATAGGTGTATACCGAAATATGAATATTTTTCAACATGGAAAACTGCATAGGAATTTAAATTTGTGCTCTAGCAGAATTAACATGATGTGCTAAATGTAGTGACTTTTATAATTAGCCTCCTTCTGAAAACATTCAGTGAACATTGCTTCCAGCCTTTCCCCTAATTCTAGTCAGGAGTTAATTGATTATATGCTTCAAGTGAACAAATTAGCATATAATAGACCCCCTTCTCTACTGCCTTTTGTTTTATACTTGATATTTCTGAAGAAAACCCGGGGAGAGGGGGAGATAGGAAGCATTTGGAGCAGGCACGGGACCCACTCACCAAGTCAGAGCCTGCAGAGAATTCTAGATACTTCTCTTCCTAAACTTTGAAACTGTGCCAAGGAAGCAGAGCCTGTAGAGGGGCCACAAGTTAGGGGCCTCTTAGCAGAGCTGAATTAGGTGCGACAGGGACCAGTTACACACGGGAAGGGAGCTGAGAATCCTGGGGTTCCACAGTTGGCTGACCTTAGAAGGAAGGCAGCATTTCAGTGGGCAGGAGCAGTTGTGTTGCCTGGGGTAGGGACTGCTGTACACAGTTTTCTCTCACTTAATTTGGACAGAACGATGCCATTCTGTCCTCCTCCACTGTAGAGAAACAATGCACTTATGTTTTCATCAATATTTTCATAGAAGGGGGAAGATTTTGCTTGGGGAAGATTTTGCTTGTCCGTCAGTGTTGAACATATTATGCTCTGTTTTTTCGTTTTTTTGTTTTTTTGTTTTTTGTTTTTTTTTTGGGTAGAACATGATTTTAATATTTTCAACTGTTAATATTCAACAAACAGAATAACTATTTTAAGATATATTTCGTTGTTATATCTCCTTTTTCATTTCTGATTTTATTAATTTGGATACTGTCTCTGTGCCCTCTAGTTAGTCTGGCTAAGGGTTTATCTATCTTGTTGATTTTCTCAAAGAACCAGAGAGAAAATTCTTTGTATAGTTCTTTTTGTTTCTGTTTGGTTGATTTCAGCCCTGAGTTTGATTATTTCCTGCCTTCTACTCCTCTTGAGTGAATTTGCTTCTTTTTGTTCTAGAGCTTTCAGGTGTGCTGTCAAGCTGCTAGTGTAAGCTCTTTACACTTTCTTTTTGGAGGCACTTAGAGCTATGAGTTTTCCTCTTAGCACTGCTTTCATTGTGTCCCATAAGTTTGAGTATGATGTACCTTCATTTTCATTAAATTCTAAAAAGCCTTTAATTTCCTTATTTCTTCCTTGACCAAGTTATCATTGAGTAGAGCATTGTTCAGCTTCCCTGCGAATGTGAGCTTTCCATTGTTTGTGTTGGTCTTTAAGACCAGCCTTACTCCATGGTGATCTGATAGGATGCAAGGAATTATTTCAATCTTGTATCTCTTGAGGCCTGTTTTGTGACCATTTATATGGTCCATTTTTGGAGACGGTACCGTGATGTGCTGAGAAGAAGGTATGTTCTTTTGCTTTAGGATGAAGTACTCTATAAATAATCTGTTAGATCCATTTGGTTCATAACTTCTGATAGTTTCACTGTGTCTGTGTCTAGTTTCTGTTTCCATGATCTGTCCATTGCTGGGAGTGGGGTGTTGAAGTCCCACTATTATTGTGTGGGGTGTTATGCGTGCTTTGTATGTTCTGTTTTAAGGAATGCCGTTATGCTGTGTGAGCATATCTGAGGGTTTGACAATCAGAAACAGCTTTTTGTCATGGCACAGCAGACAGGTAAAAATTGCGAGGCATTTTTAACAAGGTTCTGTGAGTCTGAAGTAGTGCTACTCATAGTACCCAGAGACTCTGCCCTTGTCTGTGGTGCAGCCTAGTCCTGACAGAGCCCCTTGGTGCAGGTGCCCACATTGCATAGCCATTGATGGAGTGGCTAGCTGGGCACTAGGATTCTGGATGGATGGCCCTTTTCCTCCCGTAAGTAACCATGGCCTATCCTAATCCCCTCAGGGCTTTTATTCTGTTACTAATATAGATTGTAAATAATGTGTAGGGTGACTAGCCTCAGTTTCAACAAATGGCATTTTTTGAGTGTATTCCAGAGTTGTCAGAGAAACACAGCTTACTTTTTGTTTAATGTGATTTTTAATCCCAAAGTCTGTATACTTAAGTGAAAATTTTAACTGGCTGTATCAAGGGAAAACGTAAATATGTTTTATTTCCATTGTTAACTTAGGTAGCTCTTCAAAGTGTAGAGTTTCACCTTGTGGTCGAAACTGCTCCCATCGATTAAAGGTGTAATTTCTGTAGTACAGGATGCTAAAGGAGGAACAATCTGAGGGCATTGAGGAATGTGGGAAGGAAGAAAACCTGTAGCTCAAACTTGTAACATTTTAGAAAACAAAGGAGCATACAGCGCAGGACTAAGCTGTTATCTGAATATGCAAATTAACCTTCATATCTTCCTATACACCATCCTCTCTTATAGGTAATATCTAACAACTTGGGTTATTGTAGATAAGGTTCTATGTCCTGCTTGTCTCCTGAGTGCGCTCTATGATGCTTCATGTATTGCTGTCAAATATTAATTCAAAATATTTTAATAATGGTACATGCATTTCATTATGTGGTGATAAAGACAGTTTGTGTAAGCAATGATTTCCTATTCTGATCGTTTGATTACTATTATGATATGATACTGTCTGCTATCTTTGCATCTAATTGTGTGCTTCAGAAACAAAACCTTTTCGAGACAGAAAGTAGTCGTATGGAATATATATAAGCCACTTAACTATTGATTTTAGAAAATACTACCTAGTTCAGGATTGATTAATTAAAAAATACTTATTTAATGTATATGGGCATTTTATCTGCATGTTTGTCTGTGTATCATGTGTATGCCTGCTTCTTAGAGGCCTTAAAAACAGATGACAAGTCCTCTGGAACTCAAGTTATAAGCAGTTTTGAACCACTATTTGGGTGTTAGGAATTGGACCTAGGACCTCTGGAAAAGCAGTCAGTGCTCTTAACCACTGAGCCATCTTTCCAGCCTCCATGGTTGACTCTTTTCAAAATAGATTATTTTTATTTTATGTATGTGTGTGTACTTACACGTAGGACTGTGCACCATTTATGTACCTGGTACCTAGGAGGCCCAAAGAGGGCTTCAGATCCCTAGGAACTGAAGTTACAGGCAATTAGTTGTAAGCTGTCCAGTGTGGGTGTCGAGCACTTAACTTGGGATCTCTCAGCCTCTGAGCCATCTCCCAATGCGCCCCCCAACTTCATACTTCTTTTTTTTTTTTTTTTTTTTAACATAAAACAATTCACTGAGTCCAGTCTGTGCTGGGCAGTTTGTGTACAGTTTTCCACCTGTGTGTTTGGTGTGGGACCATTCACTGGAGCCTGGTCAACCTGCCAGCCACTGTACCTTTAAGGAAAACGACTCCCTCCCCCATCAGCCAACAGCTGTCAGCCTCTGCTCCTCCGCTTGGGGTGGGAGCTCAGGAAACTGCCCACTCTGTGCTGGAAGGTTGACTGACTCGATCATCTGTAGGCCTTTGTGGCCAGCCACAGCTGTCATGAGTTCATGAGTGCAGTCTCCCTGTCCTATCCAGAAGACGGTTTTTACCTCTGGTTCTCTTGGGTGTCTGGCTTGGAGTCTTTCGACCCACACCTGCAGGATGTTGTGAGTCTCAGTGGAGGAGGCTGTGGCACAAATGACCAGTTTATGGCTGACAACTTCGAAAGTGCTTGTTCTTTTCACTTGGAACCGTTTTTTGAGGTTCTCTGTTAACTCTTCCACCGTACAAAGATGAGGCCCTCCACAGATTAGCTCTCTGTGAATACAGAGATACAAATTAAAAGGGCAGTTTGATACTGTGTCCATTTAGCAAATAAGAGTAGTTAATTTACACCTGGGACCTGTGAGCTCCCCAGCTCTGGGTCTTGATCAGTTTTACAATGCTAGACTTGTGGTTCCTTTTGTAGATTGGGCCTTAAATCGAGTCAGAAAGCTGTTAGTTATCCCAATAATATTTTTCCACGATTGCACCCATGGGCATTTAGAGCCATGCCCACTCATCCTAGCTGGCGGGGGTTTCCTGCTGTTTAAGAATAAGGATGATTGGTTTAGCACTTTAGGTACTGGTAGGGTGGAAGCTTCCTGTACAATACCAACTTGACTTCCCCATGTTCTACGATCAAAGAATAGGGTGAGTTTAACAGTAAGATCTTATGTATCGAGTCCTAGTGGACAGCCAAGGGCAGGACAATAGCTTGTATTGTTTTGAGGTGTTGGTGTGTGTGTGGGTCTTTGGGACTCCTCTGAGCAACAACTCAAGAGGAGGAACCATGCCCAGCACACTGGGCTTTTTATTTGTCAACCGATCGCTTTGTGGAGGGCTTTGTAGGGAAACTCCAATGAAATGTTTTTAATATGAAAAAATACATATATATGAAATGCATAAACTTGTAGGTTTCCTTATGGCCTCATGGTCTTCCTTCCTTCCTTTCTTCCTTTCCTCTTTTTTTCCTTTCTTCCTTCCTTTCTCTGTCCCTCTCTCCCTCCTTCCTTCAGTCCTCCTCTCTTCCTTCCTTCCTTTTTTTCTTTCTTTTGTTTTTTTCAAGACAGTTATTCTGTGTAACCTTGGCTGTCCTGGAACTTGCTCTTTAGACCAGGCTGGCCTTGAACTCATGGAGATCCACCTGCCTCTGTCTCTTGAGTCCTGGGATCAAGGTGTACTCTACCAGCACTCAGTGGTTTTTTTTAATATTAAAAAGATATTTCATATTTATGAGTGTACTACACTGCCACTGTCTTCAGACACTCCATCAGATCCCATTACAGATAGTTGTGAGCCACCATGTGGCTGTTGGGAACTGAATTCAGGACCTCTTGAGCCATCTCTCCAGCCCCCTGCATTTTATTTTAATTATGTACATATGTGTGACTGTGGATTTGTCCTATGGCTTGTGCAGTTGGTTGCCAGTGGCCTTGACTGTTACTATCAGGGACTGATTTGTTGAAATGCTCCCTGGCTTTTTGAGGGAGATGCTGATGTGAATGAATGAGATAGACAAATTCCACATTGATTTCAAAGCTATTCCATCCTTACAGGGCTTGGTTGTTTTGCTCATTTAATTTTATTTTTTTCATTTATGTATTTAAAAATCATGTAAGACGTTTTTGGAGCATCGTGATATCCACGGAGACAGACAAAGCTGATGCTGTTTTCCCTTAGGAGATCTCAGGAGACTTGTTGAGGAAGCCTGTAAGGTTAACTGTGCCACAGTGGTGGGGTTGAACATGTAGGGTGGAAGAGAGCACACAAGATGAACCTCTAGGAGGAACTTTCAGTGACCCTTGGCCTAGCCAGTGCGTCTGCGCCCGTGCTTAGCTTCATAAAGCTTTGTTCCCTCAAAAGCAGGAATGAAAGAATTTTAGAAAACCCGTGTTTCTTTGGAATAAAAGTGATCCCCAGAATTATAAAAGGTACCTGACTTAAGAGATGATATAGAAATTCAAATCGGGGGCTGGAGTGATGGCTCAGTGGTTAGGAGCACTGACTGCTCTTCTGAAGGTCCTGAGTTCAAATCCCAGCAAGCACATGATGGCTCACAACCATCCGTATTGAGATCTGATGCCCTCTTTTGGGTGTCTGAAGACAGCAACAGTGTACTTACATATAATAAATGAATAAATCTTTAAAAAAAAAAATTACCAGGCGGTGGTGGCACACGCCTTTAATCCCAGCACTTGGGAGGCAGAGGCAGGCGGATTTCTGAGTTCAAGTCTAGCCTGATCTACAGAGTGAGTTCCAGGACAGCCAAAGCTACACAGAGAAAACCCTGTCTCGAGAAAACAAAAAAACAAAAAACAAACAAACAAACAAAAAAGAAATTCAAAACAAAGAGAAAAGCTCATTCTACATTTAAGAGTTGTATTATAAAACAGAAGATGGAATACTTTCCAAGTTTGAGAAGCTACAGAAAATAAGCAGATCACCTAAATATGTCCACTACTATGATAATCCTTGGCATATTATAAATGTTCAGTATGTATACTTAAAAACCAAGTGGGTGAATTTCTTCTAATGAGGGCTTTTAAAATCAGTTTGACTCTAATAGCTGCTTTTAAGTACAGTAACCAGACTGTCAGCTGCAAGGCTGCCAAGTTCAAACATGCAGTAACTTTTCCAACTTGTAGGAAGCATTCAGATCCCCTTACGTTGAGCATAGATGTTGCACATAAGTCTTTTCCACTTTGAGGTCCATAATTCATCATATAGGAAGGTGAGCAAAGTGATCCCTTGCCACAGTGGATGACAAGAGAAGAGTAGGAGATCGATTTGATTTAAGCAGAAATATGGTAAGGCCAGAACCACAGAAAACTTTCTGAGTAGCAGCTCTGAGTGGGCGTGGATCCTTAGACAGCGGCCACGGTCAAGGACAAGCTAGCCGACCCCTTGTATGCATGTGTTGCTAATGCAGAGAATCTTATTACCAGGCAGTAGCTGTCAACTCCTCAGGTCCGTTTAAACATAGGATGGCACTATGTTGCATGGGGCAGTTGATAGTTCTCTCTCTGCATGTGTGTGCAGTACACCTGGGACAAGACGCAACACCTGGGACAAGACGCAAGTCCTCTCAGGTCTTTGATGCCTGCTCTTGTAGTCTGTTTTGGCTTTCTTTCTGGTACATTCATGTTGTCTTAACCCACTCAGATGAATGGCTTTCTTCCTCTGAAGGAGGCCACTATGCCACGCTGTGTCCTTACCCCACGTTTCCTGTGCACCAGAGCCTGGAAACTCCCCAGATAGTCAGCTGGGGAGATTAATCGTAGGACTCAGCTTGTCTGCTTCCTCTTTTTAAGAGATTGTCTGGGCTTTCTGTTCTCTACTGTCTAAAATTTGTGCTTGCATGTGTATTGTCTGTATTCATAGTTATTTAAAGAACAATAAACCTAGTACTTGCTACCTGGCTTTGCTCATGAGAGAAAGACCTTTTCCTCTTTAAAAAGGCCCTTAAAAAGTAAACAGGCTCTGGCTCTCTCTCTCTCTCTCTCTCTCTCTCTCTCTCTCTCTCTCTCTCTCTCTCTCTCCCCTTCCCTCCCTCCCACCTTCCTTCCCTCACTCTCTCTCTTTCCCTCTCCCTCTCTCTCCCTCCCTCCTTCCCTCTCGCTCTCACACAATCTACATAGATTTTTTTTTTTTTTTACTTTTTTGTTTGTTATTTGGGACAGGGTCTCTGTGTAGTCCTAGCTATTTCAGAACTCTCTACTTAGACCAGGCTGGCATTGAACTCAGACCCACTTGCCTTTGTCTTCCTAGTGCTGAGATTAAAGGTGTCTATACCACTTCTGGCAGATATTATTTTATAATAGATAGGTTATAGAAATGTTGATTTGATCTCAAAGTCCTTAATATATAATTTGTCTAACTGCTCTTTCTGTTCAGTGGAATCTCTGAACTGAACTTGGCAAAGACATGGTAAGAGTATGTACATTAACCTTGGTGTCAGGTTAGGAAATATGAAAATCTTTGTGTGTTTTTGCACTGGTTTTAATATTCCTATTTGTATGATCATTAAACCTGGGTCAGATTAATAAAATTCTGTTATCGCAGTAGGGCAGACAGAAGAATTCTTACTGTGATGGCAGTACCTGTGTTCTGAGTAACAGCAGAGCCAGTGCTGGGGTCACACACTCTAGCACCTGCATGCTGAGTCTGAAAGTTAAACTCATAGGACTTGTTGGTAGCAGAGTTTTAACTGTAGCCCAGGTGTTTCCATCTCTGGGGTAAGACTTCTAGATTTAATTATGCTGTGCTCAGCCCTTGCTTCAGCACCCAGGCTCATGTGATGTACTATCTCATCTCCCTGGTTCTGAATAAACATAGCGAGTCGTCAGGGTTCAGCCAGCCCGCTCTTGTCAGGATTTATTCTGGGTATGTAAACGCCGTCATGCCACATTTCTGATGTGAACTGAAGCATTCGTTTAGCTGGTCACTTTAACATGTTTCTCATGCATGTATTGTATCACATCCTGGCAGGACATGCAGCAAGCAAATGGAAGGCATTGGCTGCTTGACTTAACAGTGTGGAAAGTTAATCTTGTGTTTCAGCTGGAGTAACTACAGGCCTGTTTCATATTGACGTAGGTTAAATAATGTCAGAAGGTCACAACAACTTGGAGAGGTATGTGTACTATGTCTAGTGACAGTTTGGCACTGATCTTTTTATGTATTAAGGCGGCCTTCATATTGACCCCTGCTGATCAGTCTTGTTATTTATAAGGAACAAACACTGAATGGGTCAGACTTTGGCATGAAGAATAGGCAAGGCCATTGCCTCTTGCAGTTATTGCCAAAGTTCTGTAGTCCTTTAGGGACACGGCTTTGAAATGAAATCGGAGATTAGCTGAGCATGGGGGTGTGGGTGTGAAATCCTCGGAAGTCCAAGGCAGGAGGAGCCCGAGTCTAAGGCAGGAGGAGCCCGAGTCCAAGGCAGGAGGAGCCCGCGTCCAAGGCAGGAGGAGCCTGAGTCCAAGGCAGGAGGAGCCAGAGTCCAAGGCAGGAGGAGCCAGAGTCCAAGGCAGGAGGAGCCAGAGTCCAAGGCAGGAGGAGCCCGAGTCCAAGGCAGGAGGAGCCAGAGTCCAAAGCAGTCTGGCTGGCCTACGCCGACCATCTCAAACAAAACACAGGAGGAGAAGAAACTTTTAGTTGTCAATGGATATAACCGATATCTGGGTTTGCCCCTACCTCTAGCAACTTTTCCTTTGTAAAAAAGAGAGACATTTTAAAAAAAAAAAAGACAGTGGAGTATTTATATAATATTCAATCTGATAGGCAGTGTTGTGCTGGTGGATATTTGATAACCACCTCCTCGTGGAAAAATCACCTTGATGTCTGCCATTTGCTCATTTCCATCGCATCAATGTTTTTACTGTGGCCAGCAGTCTTAGATGCTGACTGAGAGCAGCACGCTGCCCAGGAGTGTCTCACATGTTTGAAGCAACGCTTAAAGCCTTCTGATCCTCATTTTGCATTTGATAAATTAAGTTATATCAACATTTGAATACTGAGAGATGGGGTCCAAAGCAAGGCTCTCTAGGGCAGCGGCTCTCAACCTTCCTAGTACTGTGACCCTTTAATACAGTTCCTCATATTGTGGTGAACCTCAGCTTTATGTGGTGGTAAACCCAACCATAGAATTACTTTTTGTTGCTACTTCATAACTGTAACTTTGCTAACTGTTATGAACCATAACGTAAATGTCTGTGTTTTCTGATGGTCTAAGGTGACCCCTGTTAAAAGGTCACGTGACGCCCAGAGGTGTCACAACCCACAGGTTGAAAGTCACTCCTCTAGGGCCCATGCGCGTTAGTGAAATTGAGTATTTTTGTCATACAGTTTTACTGTGTATGTAGCCTAGGCTGGCTGGAATTCAGTATTCAGCTCATGGTGGTTCTAAATTCCCCACCTTCTTGTTTCAGGCTGTTAGGTGCTGGGATTTTAGTGTTTAATTTCCTGCTGGTTTGACCCTGTGCCCTTAATCATGCCATCTGTCAAGTGTGAAACAGTAGTAGGCATGGTAAACTGAGGCAGATCACTCATGTTTTAGAACTGTTTTGTGACTTCTCTCAGTTTTAACTTACTGAAATGTGTGTTAGTATCCTCAGTGTAGGGGATGTTTACACACACCTGCGAGAATATTGAGTCTTCAGTGGAAAATACACAGGAGACCTCAGTAGGCAGTTCGCAGGAGAACCAGCCACAGCCTGTGAGTGCTGAAGGCAGGGGCAGTGTGTGTCCCTTTGTTCATTCAGACAGTAACCCGATCCTCACAGATGCCCATCCCATAGCCCAGATCTATGACCATGACCTTACTGCCTACAGCTTAGCACACATTTACTGGGATTCTAGAAAGATTTTCTGTCATCCTTAGATCATTTTCTGATGTCTCCTTTAAAGAATTGAGTTTCTTAAAAAGATTTTTTTTTTAGCATGGGTCATAAGAGATGTCTTATTAAACAGTCCTAAGTTCAAGTAAGGATGAGGGGGTTTAATTCCTCTTTTTCTTACTTGCAGTCAAGTGTCAGTATGTGCTGCTTTATACAATTCACTATGTAAAGTGTGTCTTTGAAAACAGGAGACTGGCTTTGTCTATGGTTGAGAACTTTTAAGTCACAGGTAGCGGTGGGTCAGAGCCTTGATTTTTGAGTGCAGTGTCTCCTGGAATCTTTCTCGTCTGGCACTTCTCTGTGACTGTCCCCAGTTTGCTTTTTGCCATCTCTTCCTCTCCCCTGCAGATGTTGTTTTAGCTCCTCTCTTGCTCTCACATGCTCCTGATGGATCTTGCAAGTTACCCGGATGCAGGGGTCTCTGCAACCACCACAGCCAACTGAGTAACCATTCTTGGGAGGCAAGAAGATAGTTTGGTTCAGCACGACTCAGTAGCTGGTGTTGGTTCAAACTTTGGGAGTCCAAGTAGTTTATTTTAGGAATGTTTAAGCACAGCACAATTTGGTGGTAATTATCTCGAGCTTGTGTGTACAATAAAGCTTGAGGCATGACTACATGGAAACTGTAAAGTAATATGCTGTCTGCCATAAAGATGGGGTCTATAGGTTGACTACGTGTGACACCCTCCGTAAAGATAGTTTCTATAGATTGACAAGCTTCCTTCTGGGAGAGGATCCAGTGTAGTCTCAGCCACACACAACTATGGCCAGCCCAAACTTTCTAGGTGGATATCTCTCCCTTTGAAGGGACAGCTCTGTGTGTCTAACATTCCTGGTTCCCTATTGCTTATCTGTGACCAAAAGGACCTCCATGCCTCCCACACCTGGAGAAACAAACCCAGCTGGGGACTGTTTCTGGTTCCGACAGCTAAGGGCAGGAGTCCGAGATTGTCGTCTGATTCTGACAGTGGTGTGTGTCAGTCCTGTTAATGGTCTAGTCGTCGGGCATGGATAGTTCAGAGACCGCTGTAGTATGTCCTTCTGAAGAGAAAAAAGGCGGGAAGAGGGAAGAAGAGGGGAAGGCAGCAGTCATTCATTAGATGCTGACCAGGGTCAAGGCTGGTGCTGTGTTGACATGCATTTTTTTGAGCAGTTTGAGGCAAGGTTGGGGGAGGTGTCATTGAACCTATAAAGCTAAGAGTTCACTAAAAATAATCACATTGCTATCATTGACTATGTATGAGTGTCCTAAACCTTAGCCTAGGGACCCCTTTTTGTGTAAAAGCATCCCAAATAAAGTTAGCCAGAATAGCAAATGTTTCTGATTTGGTTGACATTGCATTAGTGAATTCTAAGTTGGAGGAGGGTCAGACTATCTGATTGACAGTGTGGCAGACTGATCAAAAGGGGGAATTGGTTGTCACTTTCTAAATGCATTTTTTTTGAAAGATGACACATTTTTCAAACCATGGGACCCATGAAGATGGATTTACCAGGGGATGTTTAATCCCAGAAAGAGACCGTGTATTGCTGTACTTTGTCTCAGGAAATCTGTTCTTTGGCGGATCTGTCTCCTCAAAAATGGAAATGCTGTATGTTATCCAAGTTAAAAGCACCTTATGGGAATTTTAATTTCTTCTATTCTTTTCAGGATAATGTAGTTCTTTTAAAATCTGGAGAGTTTTTTTTTTTTTTTTTTTTTAAACTGGATTGGTTTTCTACTGCTGTGGTTACCAGTTACCATCAACTTAGTTTCTGGAACAGCACAGATTCATTATCTTAAGGTTTAGGGGCAGTAGTCCAAAATGAGCCGCATGCACTTACATTAAGGTGTCAGCAAACTGTTCCTTACAGGTTAGCTTTCCCAGTTTCTAGAAATGACTCACTGCTTGGCTCATGGCCACATCTGTCTGTGTCCCACTGGCAGATGTTTGCTCTTGGTACGTTCCTGCCTTCTTATGAGGACTCTTGAGATTACCCTGGGCTTACCAGGATCCTCCAGGAACCTTCCCAGGGCAAGATTTTTTTTAACTTAATTGCATTTGCAAAGATCTCTTTTGCCATGTGTAGTAACACTTTTCAAGGTCGAGTATTTGTAAGTCCTTTGGATTAAGATTTGGGAATCTTGGGAAACATTTTTACCTGCCGCATTATGTCATAGAGATTTCCATTAAAGCTCTTCACACAGCTTCTCCTGATGGAGAGACCAGAGCTGTTACCCATGCCCTTTAGAAAAATCACCATGGTTTCCTTTAGTCTGTATACACTGACTTAACAAGATAGGACAAGCTGGACAGATCTGTATTTTATCATTATGAGAAAAGAAAGGGAGAAAATACTCAAAGGAATAATCATTTGGGATTTTTAGTGGGAGTTTGTAAGAAAACCCTAAGGTTATGGAAAAGAACAAATGTTTTCCCTACAGTATTCTGTAGCAGCTCGGAACAGCTTGTAACATACCTATATATAAAGGACCTTCTCTGTTTTGTCTTCCTCAGGTAAAAAGATAAAATTAAGCTGGTGTTGGGGGGGGGGGTCGAGGGAGAGGATCTTCGATTTTTCTGGAACAGTCTGTCCTGGTTTCCAAGATGACTTAACTTGTGGAGTTGACGCAGAACCCTGAAGGTCTTGTTCCTTTAGGGTGATTACATCAGGAAAGCTCTCCACAGGATGTTTTCTCCTTAAAGACTCCATAGTTTTCGGCTCCTCCTTGTGCCCTTCATTCTAGAAAGTATCCCTTTGATTCCTTGTACTAGCTGATGAAAGGGATTAAAACAGTTCTTCCTTACATTTCCTGCAGGTCGGGAGTCTCACACACTCAGTAGGGGAGTCTCCGCACAGGTTTTCTCAGGTGGTTATAGTCCTTGGTTTTTTTTTCAGAACAGTCAGAGGATAAGATTTTTGGTATGGAAGAATTTTAAAAATTAAATATGAGCACGCTTCCTAACAAGCTGCAATTATGTGTAGTCTATAGATCCGGCAAAGCATGTAAAAGGAAAGAGAAAACAAAAGGTCATTGTTAAAGGAGTTTTCTTCCACTTAGAGCAAGTTGATGAACATGCTTTAAATTAAAAGATACTGTTCCAGCTGGGAATTGCCTGCTAACTGCTGGCACACGGAAGGGATTTCTTCCGTTGCCTTGTCTGTAGATAAGGCTTTTAAATGAACGTCTGAGATGTCTATAATGAGCTGCTAGAGTGGAGTGTCCTTGAACCACAGGCTGATAATGCATTAGGGACGTAGGTGTGTGGCTGTGTACAGGTGCTCTGCTGACTTCTGTTGAATCCACGTGAGGTGGTCCCAGTCTCCTCAGTGTACAGTGGGCACGTTGGAGGAGCTGTGGAAACAGGTTATCACTGCTCTCTGAAGGACTGTTGAAGGAGTTTAGTTTTTTTACAAGAAGTCTATGAACGTGTGTGTGCACGTGTATATGTGTGTGCATGTGTGTGAGGAGACCTTCTGGTTGGGTGGTCTACGTATGTGAGTCATGACAGAATCACATGTGCACACATACACTGTTCACACCACCCTCTTTTTTGTGCTGGGAGGGCCCTTGCCACAATAGTTTAATGGGGAAAGGATCATGCTACAGTGCACCAAGCACACTGCTTTTGTGGGGATTACTTTCCTACCTACCCAAAGGTTTCCCCTTTGATTAAAGTTTAGCACTGTACACACATTGTGTAACAATTCCGAATCCGAATCTTTGTGGAAAGCCAAGGAAGAAAGAACAATGAAATAAACTATTTTTTCTTGTTTTTTCTTAGTCGGGACATAAAACCATAAATTTCATTAACAGATACCTTGTATGAAATAATAGTTGCAGCTTAAAAGTTTATTTAGATGCCAACAAGCACTTGTTAATAGAGTAATGTAAATTTTATGTGAGTCTTACAGTGCTTTTTATTCTAAATATTTGATGCTGTTTGGGTGATTTTTGAATGGTAAGGTAGGAAACGAGATATCCACGGTATTTGTAATCTGCTGTCGGGGTCGGCTGTTTCAGTGTTACCTCGTCTGCCCTACTGATGTGATGCTCTGAATCGGGGCAGGGTGATGGGGGTGCTCAGGCGGAGTGCTGGGATGTTGGCCTTAAAGGTACCGTCCTTTCTCTATCTGGGGATCATCTTTAAGGGTCATGCATACAGACCTTTCACCCACTTCTAAAACTGGAGCACTTCTGCCATGGTTTCAGAATTGCCTGAATTGGTCATTCTCCTTGGAAAGAGGCAACAATTAATGCCAGATAAACACAGTGCTTGATGAGCTTGCCAAATACAGGCTTGGTACAATAAAATCCTTTAACTAAAAACAGGGTGGGCATAAACACTTAATGTTTACATTTGTATGTGTGATAGGTCACTATGAATACCATAAGAACTAAACTTCTGTATGGTACATCACAGGGCTCTTCCTTACTCTGCCGTTCCCTTTTGCCTGACATTCTAGTAAACTTCTAACTCGTAAGTCTTGTTTTAAATGCTTTGCACATGCCACATTAATCTGAATAGTAGCTGTCACCATTCTCATTTTACAGGTGAGGGAATGGTGGCGGAGAGGACAAATGACTTGCCCACGGCCACACACTCTAATCCCCTCCCATCACTTTAGATGCTGCTGTCCAGTTACCTTGGCAACCCTTTGCCGGTCCTGAGGAAAGTCTTGAGAGAGGAGAAGTGATTTTCCAGTTGTCAGACTTTCCTTCCGATGACTCTGTGGTGCGGTGAACTAGGTTTTGAACATCATCTAGACAAAACTGCTCCTTGGAGGGCAAGGGCGGAGATGTGCATCAGTCCCTGGTTGTCTTGGGCCTGTCCTAGCTCTGCAGGCCACACCCTGCTGAGAAGGACTGTCATGATGGGTGCTGTTTCTGTCAGCAGGATGGTCTTCCAGACCACAATGGTTCCATCTGTGGAAGGAGTTGGATCAGATTTTTTTTCTTCCTATTTATTTACCAAGACCCAGCATCATGTTTCACACAAAAATACCCTGCAGTGACAAAAATAACATTTAACAAAATGACATGTTTTTGTTTTCATTTGCCTAATTTTCATACACATGGGTTTTGTACTTTAGAGTCTCACAGAAGCACTGCTTCCCTGTGTGAACTGATCATTGTATAATAGGGTCAGTAATAAGCCACAATCCATATGTGGATTTTTATCCGTATGTTGGGGTTTCATTTTTGCATTCTTATTTTTTTTCTTTTTTAAAGCTGTACTTTTACTTTTTTAAACTTTTTTTTTAAAGATTTATTTATTTATTTATTTATTTATTTATTATATGTAAGTGCACTGTAGCTGTCTTCAGACACACCAGAAGAGGACATCCGATCATATTACAGATGGTTGTGAGCTACCATGTGGTTGCTAGGATTTGAACTCAGGACCTCTGGAAGAGCAGTCAGTGTTCTTAACTGCTGAGCCATCTCTCCAGCCTTTTAAACATTTTTTAACTGAAAATTTTTTTCATATACTATTTTCATCATGTTTTTCCTTCTCTAATCCCTCCCAGATCCTTCCTGCTGCCCTCCCTCCCCATTCAACTTGATATCATGTTTTTTCTCTTTCTCTTTAAGACAAACAAAAACAAGAAGCACAAACTAACAAAACCCCAAAATGAAAATCAAAATAAACAAGTAAAAGACCAATAAGACCAAAAAAAAAAACAAAAAACAAATGCTCAATGCCAAGTGAGACAAAAGGTCTAGCCAATGCTATTGAATTGGTTTTCTGGCCAACCGCTCCTGGGTGTGGGGCCTGCTTTGAGGTGTGGCTAATATACCCAGTGAGACTGAACTGGAGAAGACAGAAGTTTCCTCTGCCAGCAGGTACAAGGGCAGAGCGTCTTAGTTAGTGTGTGGAGCTCACGGCCAGTTGTTCTCAGTGTGGGGACCCTGACGGGCTTCAACTGGTGTGTGCTGACTCAGTCCTTTACAGAAAGCCTTTTACCATCCTAATGAAGTCAGATCCATCCCTTATTTTTTCTTTTGTCAGAGCCAGGGTATCTGGTTTTATGTTAAAGTCCTTGATCCATTTGGAGGTTTTTTTGTTTTGTTTTGTTTTGTTATTTTGGTTTTTTTTTTTTTTTTGTTAGGGTGATAATTATTGCTCTATTTGCATTCTTCCAAATATAGCCAGTGTAATCAGCACCTTTTGTTGAAGATGCTGTCTCTTCTCCAGAGTATCTTTTAACTTCTTTGTCAAAAATCAGGTGTCCATAGGTGATGCCTAGGTCTTCAGGACCGTTGATCGACGTGCTGTCTTTATGACAATACTCTGTGTTTTTATTATGAATGTAGTACAGCTTGAAATCTGGGATGGAGATACCTCTAGCTGTTCTTTTATTATTCAAGACAGTTTTAGTTATTCTGTTTTCTCCTTTTTGTTATTTTGTTACAGTTTCTTTCATCCTTTCTTTTTCTTTCTTTTGGTGTTTCCATTTGAAGTCGAATTTTACAAAAAAAAATTTTGTGAAGAATTGTGTGAGAATCTTGATGATGATGCCATTACATTTATAGATTGCTTTTGGTAGGACCACCATTTTCACAAGATTAATCCTGCTGATCCATGAGCACGGGAAGTCTTCCCTTCTGGTGTCTTTTTCAGTTTCTTAAAATCTTTTTTACACTGCCTTTTGAGTTGCTTGATCTGAAACCTAGATAAAAGCAACACCCACTTCTGACTGCCCAGAGGGAAGATCTGCTCTTTCTCTGCCCCTGCCCCCTCTTGTTGCCCTGAGGTCACCCAGTAGACCAGGGACTAGGAAACACTCCCACCACCCTTCCTTAACTCCTGGGCAGCTATGCCTGGTCACCTGATCTCATTAATGGAAACTGGCCTTCCTGCTGGGTAGAGTTTCCTGTAAGAGGTCTTCCAGCATGGAGGTTGGGGGGTGTCCACCTCTTGTTCTCTTTAAAAATGTATATTTATTTTTAGCTATACAGACAGGGGACTTCTCTGTAACATCCATTCCTCCGTGTGTACATACATACTGTGTGTACATTGAGCACCTGGTACTTTTTCTTACACTCACTCGTGTCCCCCTTTCCCTTCCACATACCATTGGTACAGAAACACAAATTCTTGAAACGGTTTGAGAGAGAGCTTATTCTAGAACCCTGTGTGAGTGACCATGAACAAGAAAGATTCCGGTTACCCAGAGTCCATGTTCCACCTTCTGAGGTGTTAGCTTCTTGGTGTTTTTAAAGTAACAGAACAAAGAAATTCATAAATCAGAGAATATTTCAGATGCAGCGAGTGTGTCATCAGGTGAACAGGGCTCAGCAAAATGGCGGAACTGCTGTTAAAGGCCTAGGGTGCTGTCGTCTTACAGCATTCTAAGGCTTCCAGTTGGTGGAAGCTAGTGGGGTCTGTTCATGCATTCGGAAAGCCCTTACATCTCTGCTGGTCACAGAGATGTCAGGTTAGACACCGAAGTGCACAGGAATAAGGACAGGAACTCAAGGAAGGAACCGGGGGTGGGGGGGGGGGGAGGGGCGGGAAATGAAGCAGGGACCTTAGAGGAGTGGTGTGCCCCATATTGGCTTGCCTCGCCTCCTCTTTTATACCAGCCCGGCCTCCCTGCTTAGGAGTGGCACCACTCACAGCTGGCCCAGCCCACACCAGTCATTAGGATAATACCCCATATACATGCCCATAGTAAATGAAAACATTTACTGTGTTGAAACTCCCTCTTCCCAGATAGGTCTAGTCTGTGTCAAGTTGACAGAAATTAACCACCACATAAGCTTTGCAGAAGATCCGGCATAAGCTGCTGTTCATTACAGAAACTTTGGGGTCACAGCCTAACTTTTTTTTTTAATATCATGCACCTTTTATCCAACTTGCCCTCAAGCCCTTGTCCTCTAGATTCTACATATGAAAGTAAATGTCTTCTCGTGTGGCTTATTTTACTTATTTTATTGTTAAGTAAAATATCATGAATGCAATGTAATTTCCTTCTTTCTTTCTTCCTTCCTTCCTTTCTTTTCTTTCTTTCTTTCTTTCTTTCTTTCTTTCTTTCTTTTCTTTCTTCCTT
>JADRCD010137903.1:0-12711 GCA_019843815.1 Montemys delectorum | reverse complement strand
CCATGGGAGGAGTTGCAGAGACAAACTATGGAGCAGAGACTGAAGGAGGACAATCCAGAGACTGCTCCACCAGGGAATCCTTCCCATATTTAATCATCAAATCTATAAACTATTGTGGATATCAGCAAGTGCTGGCTGACAGGTACCTGATATAGCTGTCTCTGGAGAGGCTCTGACAGTACCTGACTAATACAAAAGTAGAGGCTCATAGCCATCCATTGTACTGAGTACAGGGTCCCCAATGAACGAGCTAGAGAAAGGACTTATGGAGCTGAAGGGTTTGCAGCCTCTTAGCACAAACAACAATATGAACTAACTAGTACCCTCAGAGCTCCAAGGGAGTAAAACTCCAACCAAAGTGTACACATGGGGGGACTCATGGCTCTAGCAGCATGTGTATAGCAGAGGATGGCCAAGTAGGGCATCAATGGGAGGAGAGCACCTTGGCCCTGTGAAGGTTCTATACTCCAGTGTAGGGGAATGACAGGGCCAGGAAGTGGGAGAGGGTGGGGTGCTGAGCAGGGGAAGGGTGGAGGGAACAGGATTGTTTTACTTTTCTTTTCTTATTTTCTTTTCTTTTTCTTTTTTCTTTTGGAGGGGAACCTGGGAAAGGAGATATTGTAAATAAAGAAAACATTAAAAAAATTATATAGCTGTGTGGGGAGCAGCATTAGGAATTGTGAAAATATTCCTCAGTTTTTGAAAATACCTGTTCTTTATTAGATTTTATATTTAAAATTAGCAAAACTTTAGCATACCCCAATCATTTGCTATGTTTTAGTACATATTGAATTTTCACATACTGAGTAACCCCAATTTCTTAAAGAATGCAATTTTCCATAAGACATCGTAAAGTGCTGGAAGTACACCAATTCTCCTCCATACTCAGTTTCTCTTGATAACAAAGCCTACCCTGTGCTCGATTATAACCAAGGAGAACTCAAGTGCTGTCATTTTGAATGACAACGTAAACATTGAAAAGATTGGAAATTTGATAAGGGTGAAATAAAATATGAGTCTTGGCAGCTTTTCATTGTTATAAAATTGACTTCAAAGAGATTAATGTTTTTAGGTATTATTGTAAGTCATATCAATTATATTTGTGATTACAATTTTATGAGAATATATTTATTACAATGGGTTATTTTTAATGAAAACCTGCTTTACTCCTCACAGGTTGTAAATTAATTTTAACTTGTAATTATTTAGACATTTAAAACAGTGACAGTTCTCAACGAAACATGTTGTTCTTGTGTAAAGCCTCAAGGCAAATGGGGTAAAGAGAGTTCTTATTCTCTTCTCCATATGCCACTGACTCCCTGGGGTAAAGAGAATTCTTATTCTCTTCTCCATATACCAGTGACTCCCTGGGGTAAAGAGAGTTTCTATTCTCTTCTCCATATACCAGTGACTCCCTGGGGTAAAGAGAGTTTTTATTCTCTTCTCCATATACCAGTGACTCCTTGGGGTAAAGAGAGTTTCTATTCTCTTCTCCATACACCAGTGACTCCTTGGAGTAGGGTAAAGTTCATAAAGGAAAGTAGATCCTGGGAAACTACATTTAGAAGCACATGGCAGAAAATGTCTTAAAATTTCTGATAAAAATGTTTGTGCCATTGAATATTAAACCTATTCTACCTTTGGTATCCAACCATAATATTTGTAAAAACAATAACTTCTAGCTTTGTCTTTGATATTACATGTGCATACATATAAAAATCAAAATCAATAAGGCACAAATACTGAGCATATTTTGATAATTTTTTCTAGTTTACGCATCTGCATAAATATTTTAGCCCAAATATATATATATATATATATGTGTGTGTGTGTGTGTGTGTGTGTGTGTGTGTGTGTGTGTGTGTGTATTACTACTATTGCTCAGGAGAATCTGTTACATCCATTCATAAATATCTTTAGCACACTTTCATGTTAAGTCTGTCAAACTTTAAACATTTTTCTTATACTGCTTTTAATATATAAACTCTTTATAATGTACTCACAGGCACATTGATACTAAGTTTTGCTAAGAAGTATGCTTCTCCAGCATTTTGAATGAGTTTATAGAGATGATCATTGGCAAACGTTGCAAAGGTGGATTGCAATAGTAAACTTCTAGATATTGTCTGGGGAATGCTGGGACTTTATGTTTCTTAAAGTGATTTCAGGAAACCATTACCTTGTTTGTGTTTAGTTTGTTTGGGAATATATATTGGTTAAAGATTGAATACATGTGATCACATTTTAAATTTCTGGTTTAAATTTCAAATACTTAATGGTGGACTATCCCAAACCCTTCCTAAGAGCATGAGTTTAGGCAATGCAGGCATACCATTTTCTAAAGAAATGTTCTTAAATTTTAATGGTAACAGTAGTGGAAAACCAAAAGGGAGAAGTAAAGTATATAAGTGGATATTAACAAACTTTTAGAATACACATGGTACACCCCACAAACCCAAGCAAATGAGAAGGAAAGCCAAAGTGAGGCTCTTTTTCCAAGGGCCATGCAGAGGAACAACAAATGGCTTAAGAACACATGGAATGCAGTACAGAGGTTACCACAGCCATGGCCCGCCCCGAGGAATATGTGTCCTGAGGACTTGATAATCTTATGGAGTCCTGCTCTGCTTGCTCTGTTCACATACGTTTTAATCAAAGAATTATATGAAAACTACAAGGAGGCTTCCAGCCCATTGGCACTTACAGTAGTGATGCTTGATCTCTCTCAGGCATTGCTGTTGGAGCAGATGGTGATTCAGTCACTTTCCTAGGAAAGAACTTAGAGGTTAAGATTGTCAACGATGACCACCACTCTCAGAAGACTTAGAAAAATAAAGTTGTTAATGAAGCTAGGTTGAGAAGCTTTTACTACTGGCTGTGATGTAAAAAATCTTAGGGAACAACTTGAAGTCATAAACACACACTCTTATTAGTTAATCTATGGACCTTTTATGGTCAGGAAACAAGATCAATGTCACACTGGCTGGCTAGATTCTCACTGAGGCTGGACTGGTAATGACTGATATCTTTACTATTTTAATTTATTTTTTATTAGGTATTTTCTTTATTTGCATTTCAAATGACATCCCCTTTCCAGGTTTTCCCTCTGAGAAAAACCCCTATTCCCTTCCCCTCCCACTGATTTCCCATCTTTGTCCTTAGCTTCTTGATATGATTTAGTCAGAATTGCTGATGAGTAGTTGTGCATTTTGAACATTTAAAATAGCTATGGCTGATTCTTGTATAAAGGTTATAGTTTGTGATTCTTTTATGATCTGTACAAGATTAGTTTCAAAAATAAATATTACTCCTTTCTTTGTAACTGCAAATTGCTGCCTGACAGTAAGGACAACTGGTTGAGAAAACTACTTTGCTTACTTACACTTTGTTAAACTATAACAAGTTGTTTGGTTACAAATATACATTGGTTTTGGGGAGTAATTTGGTTTTGGTTTTGTTTTTTGTTTTTTGTTTTTTGCTTTTTACCTGTACTACATAATGGCATTTCTTGCAAATGTTCTGGAAAACACATTTGTTTTTCATAATCATTCAGTAGAAGAAAACTAAAATGTAATCACATTGTTACTGTATATTGCTTGAAAGATTTTGCTGAGATATATAAGCTATGGAAGAAAGAATTAAGAATGGGTGGCTAGAACATTGTTACTTCCATTCATCAACTATGTATCTGTGTAAAGTTTGTGTGTGTAGTGGGTTGTTCCTTTCATCAATCAACTCTGTATGTATGTATAAGATTTGTGTGAATGGGGCATGGAAATGGTTACTTCTATCCATCAAATGTTTGTATGTTTGTATATATTTAAAACTTGTCTGTATGTGTGTTGGAGCATGGTCCATACATTAATTGTGTGTACTTATATATGTATGTGTGAAATGTTTGGATCCTGCTTTCTGAAGTTTTGCTCTAACCATTCTATGTGTGAATGTGTATATGTCTGTCTGTAGGTCTGTATGTATGTATGTATGTATGAATGTATATTTGTGTGTATGAAGTTATTGAACTCTTTGTTTCATTTGCTCAGTGTGTGTTTGTGTGTGTGTGTGTGTGTGTGTGTGTGTATTTTCTCTTTCCTTTTCTTTCTCACTGGCCCCCAAAAATTAACTTCTTTAATCATTGGCTGCCTTTGGCAGCAGTTCTGGTAGGTATCTGGATCTACCCCTGTTAACTACTCTCAAAACTGACCCCTCAATGACGGCCAGCCTCAGTTTACCCTCTGGTGCCAAAGCTGATACTAGAAGCATTGCTTGAATCCGACTTAGAAGAGGGAACAAAATAGTCATGGAATGTGGGCCTGTATACCAGAGGCTTTCACAGAGATCTCTGGCTTGGCCTTGTGCAAGAATTCCAGAAAAGGGAAACAAGCATGGGCAGAGAGGAGAATTCGCTTCTGCCACCTCCGCTGCCACAGTGGGCTTCACCTCACTCAGTTGCTCCATGGTGCCCTGCACTCAGTCGGGTTGGGCTGGCCTGACTAGCCAGTGAGGCCTGTGGCACAGCTTCAGGTCACCTTTCAGGAAAGCAGACCTCTTCCCCAAGTATTACAGCTCTTAGAACAAAAGACTCAGATGAATGAGTAGATCTTTCTCTTCCTTTAATTCCCTGGATAGGATTTATATACAGTTTTGGGAGTGATTTAGGGTTCAACAGCAGGTATTTCTCATTGGTCTGGTTTGACAGCTTGGGGGATCTTTATTTGCTTTTAAGAAGGCTTGGTGCTAATACTTGACCAATATCACACACCTCTCCTGCAAGGGCATGACTGAAACAGGAGTCAGAGGCCCAGGAGGAGTGGTTGAACACCTTCGGTCCCATGCAGGTGAAAATTACCACCCACCGGTGTCCAGGATTCCAGACCTCTTGCTTGACCGGGACCAGGTTACCAGCACAGACTACAGACCCACAATAGGAGACAGAGGGAGAGAGGGAACTGAGTGGGAGAGGGGACAGCTAGGGGAAGGGTGGGGGCAGGATCAGACATCAGAGAAACAAGAGGGAGTCCCAGGAGAATATGCAGCTAATGGGGGAGTGGGTATGGGGAGATTCTTTAGGAAGTCCCAGAGACCCAGGATAAGGAAGGCTCCCAGGAATCTGTAGGTGACTTTAGACAAAACACGTCAAAGTGGGGATATGCAACCTGAAGAGACCACCTCTCTTCAGGACACCCAGTGGACAGACAGGACACCCAGTGGAGGAATTGGGACACCAACCCACATACAAAACTTTTGACCCAAATCTGGTCCTGTCTAAAAGAAATACAGAGACAAAGATGGAGCAGAGACTGACGGAATGGCTGAAAAGTGACCTGCCCACTTTTGGACCTATCCCATGGGCAGTTACCAATAGCTCATACCATTAATGATGCTACCTGTGCTTGAAAAGAGGAACCCAGCATAGCAGTCCTCTGAGCGCTCTACACAGCAGCTAACTGAGACAGATGCATATACCCACAGACAATCAATGAAAGTAGGTTGTGGACCCCTGTAGATGAGTTAGGGAAAGGATTGAAGGTCCTCAAGGAGATGGCTACTCCAGAGAAAGACCAACAGTGCCTACTAACTTGGACACTTGGAAGGTTGAAGATACTGAGCTACTAACTAAAGAGCATACATGGGCTGATCTGAGGACTGCCATGTCTGACATCAGAGCAAGAAGATGTGCCTAATCTTGCAGAGACTTGAAGTACTTGATTGGGAGGATGGGGGGAGGGGAGCTGCCCTCTCAGAGGCAAAGGGGAGGAGGGATGGGAGAGGAATTTTGCAAGGGGGCACAGCATTTAGGATGTAAATAAATAAATAAAGTAGAATTTAAAGGATTTAAAGTTTATTTTACAGAAATGAATTTGCAGATGTTTAGACTTCTAAGAACTATATATGAAACATGCCATGACACTACTATTTTGAAAGTAGATGTAAAATTTATTAATATATACTTATTAATGCTTTGCTCAGTGATTCTCACAGACTGGATTTTAACAAAACAGTTGGTATTCATATTTCAAAGAAAAGTTGGAGTGTTTTTAGTGGCATTGTTTTTATTTAAAAACATTTCTAAAGGAAATATCTTGAGATCAGGATGGCTGGCATGTGTCATAAAACAAATCACAAGGTAACAGGAAAACAGAATCTTTCTCACAGAACCAGAATAAATGAATACATGACTAAGTAAGTCAAGTAAATCTTAGCCCAAACCTCTATAACTCATCTTAGTTTTGTTTATAAAATTAATAGTATTTTGCTGTCTATTTTTATCAATATATGAACTGGTAAGAAAAGTTCTACCAGTGGCAATTTAAGACAATGTTGTAGCATAATGTTGGTAAGAGGTAGCTTTTCTTTTCCAGCCTTGGGGTATCTTCTGTGCACATTGGTGAAGACGTATGTCTTACTCAACCCTGTGTCATCTATTCAGCTTTCCATGTAAACTTCTCTGCTTTTTCATTTTCTATTCTCTCCACTCTGCTTATCTGTTGTGGGTCTCTCTCTCTCTCTCTCTCTCTCTCTCTCTCTCTCTCTCTCCCTCCCCCTCCTCACCACACAAGGTTTCTCTGTGTATCCCTGGCTGTACTGGAACTCACTCTGTAGACCAGGCTGGCCTTGAACTCAGAAATCCACCTGCTTCTGCAACCCAAGTGCTGAGATTAAAGGCGCTCACCACCACTGCCCGGCTGTGTATTTCCTTTAGACAGGAGCATTTCTGGGTTTGTACAATATCTTCTCAGGTTTTCTGATTCTTACATTTCCAAATATATACTATGGTCTTGATTTTAATCTGTTTAAATTTAGTAACATTGATTAAGATGGAAGAAAATGTTATTTATGGATAATATAGAAACAGAAAATTTTAAGTCAGTATCTGGGGTTATGCTATATTCTCATATGAATTTTAAATGTTGTGATCTCTATCACTCTCTCCGTCTTCCCTTTATAATTACCAGCTATTATTTTTATAGATAATTTTATTCAGTTTTAGTCTTGTTATCATGAGTAGATTGATTAAATAATTTATGACTTTTTTCAATAAAAAATCATGCCTTAATTGAACTTTTTACTTTATAGTATAAATATTCATTCTACATATTTTTTCAAATTCTTTAGAATGATTATGTACAAATGCTCAAAATAATGCATAAAGTTACCCAATGTCTAGTGACCAACATTTTCAAAGAGTAATAATTTTAGACAAAGTTTGCAACATCCATTTTAAAAACTCCTTAATCATTTATTTGTATATTTTAGATGAATTGATTGTAGTTTTTCAAGCTTTGCTTTTCCATTTTATTAAAATAGATTCTTTTCTCACATAGTATATCTTGATTACAGTTTCCACTCTATCTACTCATCTCAGCCCTTCTTTACCATCTGGATCCACTGCCTTTCTGTCTCTCACTAAAGAGAAATAGGATTCTAAGAGATAACAATAATAAAATATAAGTAAATAAAATAAAAGATAAAACAAAAGCTGTCACATTGAAGTTGGAGATGACAAGCCAACAGCAAGAAAAGGCACAAGAATCAGAGACTCATTCGTCTATCCACTGAACAATCCCATAAAAGCACTAACTGAAAGCTATAATGTATGCAACAGACCTAGTATGTAGACTCTATGGATGCTTCTTGAGTCTTTGTGAGTTCACATGAGCTCTTCTCATCTGAATTTAGAATACCTTGTTTTCTTTGTGTCCTCCATTCATTCTTGTCTTACACGCCTTTTGCCTACGATATGATGGGGTTCCCTGAGCTCTGAAAGGAGGAATTTGATTGAAACATCTCATTTAGTTCTTAGTGTTCCAAGGTCTGTCACTCTCTGTATAATATCTAACTGTGGGTCTTTATATATGCTACTATCTGTTATAGGAAGAACCTCTGTTGATGATGACTAGACTAATGTATGAGTGTAACAGAATATCATTAGGAGTCATTTCATCATTATGTTTTTTTGTTTGCTTCTTTGTTTTTAAAGACAAGGAGTATTTGGTTTTACCCTAGAACACAGGGTTAACTAGTCACTGGTTCTAGGTTACCCAAGCAATGTGGGGTATAAGTTCTATCCTACATACTCTGGCTTACATTAAATTAGTTACTACGTGGTTACTACCATAAGCTTTGTGCCACCAGTACACTAGCATATCTTGCATGTGGGGGACACTATTGTACAACAAGGATTTGTAGCTGGTTTGGTATTTATATTTATCTTTCATTAGCCTGCAGAGTACCTACCTGGTCAAAGGACACCAGAACATAGAGGTGAAGGCTCTTAATAGGTATCAACTCAACTTCCCAATATTCAATGTGTTGTGTAGGTATTGTCTTCAGCAATGAGAACTTGCTGTCACTTCACAAAGAACAACTTATAGTCTTGGCAAAAGCCTGAGTTATTTGGGGATTCCTGTGGGACTTCGACCAAAACCACAATTAGATGTAACAGAATGCTGGTATTGGAAACTACTATGTTTACAAGAGATGGCCAGTTGAGACTCTGTCGTTCTCTTTATTTGGTGATTTCATTTAAACCACTACTATATGTGAATATACTGTAGAAACATTTCCACACTACATCTCAAAAGTCACTCACTTTTAGCTGTCTCTTTCTACTCCTTTCCTCCCCCTCTTCTCTCCTCCTTCTCTCTTGATCTTTATATTACCTAATTACATAAATATCTATTCCATTTCTCTTTTCTAATGAGATACATCAATACCCTCTTGTTCCTTATTCTATACTTCTCTAAGCTTCAAGAGGTTGTAGATTGGTTATCACTGAATTAATAGCTAATATCTATGTATATGCTAATACATAGCATATTTGTCTTTCTGTGTCTGGAAACCTCAATCAGGATGAATTTGTATTGGTTCTGTATGTTTGACTCACATTTCATGATGTCATTATTTTTAACAGCTGATTAACAGTCCATTGTATAAATCTACCATATTGTCTGTATGTTTTTCTATTGAGGGGCATCTTTTTTCCAATTTCTGCCTATTGCAATCATATTTTTTTCATTTTTTTCCTTTTATTCAAAAAAGAATCTATTCTTATATGATGCATTCTGATTATAGTTCTCCTCCTTTTACTCCCTCCAATTCCTCCCATGTCCTCTTCTTCATGAAGCAGTTTCCTTCTGTTTCTCATTAGCAAAGAAGAGCTCATTATCAAGGATGCTGTTCACTGTTGATGTTTTCCAGGAATTCCTTTCCTTATGAGATTTATTCAATGCCAATTTGTGGACATCTATCATCTCCATATAGGTGGTTTTAAGCTCTCTCTCTCTCTCCCTCTCTGCTCTTTCTCTCTGTATCTCTCACTGTGTGTATGTGTGTGTGTGTGTGTATGTGTGATGTGTGTTGTAATATTCAAAGATTCATGTAGTAGGATAACTACCTATCTTGTAGTGTATACATTATGTTCTGGTTGTTATTGATTTTAATTTTAGGCTGGTCTCTAGGCATCTAGGATTTAGATAATTATACGTCTAGGTTCTGATTTCTAGATTTATCTTTGTTGAGTATCTTTTTTGCTCCTTGTTTTTTGTTTGTTTGTTTGTTTATTTTTCTTTTGTTTTATTTTGTTATTTCCTCTTTGTGTTTTCAAAGAAAATGATGACTGAGTATTACCTAGTTACCTTTTTTTTTTTTTTTTAAATTTTTGTACTTGATAGTTGTGGCCACAGGGAGTTCTAGGAAAAAATATATTTCTTTATATTGACGCTGACATTTAGGAATGGGGACAAGCTAGAGGTTTGAATGAATTCATTAGAGGGAAGAGAACAGAGTGTTCAACCTGCATCTACTTATTTCATTTTATTGGAATAAGGGGAGACAATGAAGAGAGGTCACCCCAGAAGGTCTACTATAGTACTGGGGATGAGATTGGGTAGGCAGAAGTAAACAGGAAGACCCTGCTAGTGTTGCAGGGAAAGCATCCACTAGGGAGAAAGAAGTTATGAATGGAAGGCCTCTGGGAACCAAAGAGATGTGGGCAGAGGAGGAAGGAAGAATGAAGCAGGTATTCTGTTGCAGAAATATGGAAAGGATTGGATCTGGAGGAATAAGAAGAGAGGCAGAGACGAAACTCAGCCTACTTACTGCCTTCTTGTTCTAGTGTTTTCCTTTTTTTATATTTCAATTTTAGGTTCATCTCTCTAATGTGATTTCTATTTAAATGAAATGACTTCTGAAAAAACACAGAAAAGTACAAAAGTTATATGCAAACTTATCTTTGGCTGAACTGTTTTAAGAAGCAAAACATTTAACATGTCCTTTTGTGTCAATTTTACTCCAGCAGGTGCTAGACACAGAAGCATGTCAACCTCTATGAGTTTGAGGCCAGCCTAATCTATATAATGAGATCCAAACCAGACAACATTACATCTGACAGTTACATCAGTCCATTCACAGTTAAACAAACAGAAAGTAAAAAATAAAAAACAAAACCAAAAGTAGAGGTTCAAATCTTTTATACCCAAAGTCTTATTTACAATCCATTTACTCTGGCATGCTATAGGAGAAACTCATAATTTATGAGTTTATTTAATATTAATATTCTGTTATTTTAAAATGAAAACTCCCCAGTGGATATAATTACTTCTTTAGAGGTGTAGTAGTAAAACTTATGTAGGGCTTTCTGGATCCATATATGGGAATGGGAGATTATAGAGAAAATCATGTAAAACAATTTTTTAAAAAATACAAGTACACCTATAGGACAATTAATATTTTGAAAAGAGTCACTTTCTTCAGAAAATATGTATTAATAAACTATTTCTTTAGTTTTGAATATTTTCCTACTTCTTGTTTATCATTCAAAATAGAAAGATTGAAGAATAACCATGTCAGGAAATTTAGATCACTCTCATTTTTCTATCACTTCTATTAACATTGTATTTTGTTTCAGTTATAAACACAGCTATCCTTTTCCTTAAATGCACCAGATTTATAATGTTATTTTGTCATTATAAGAAAGGTCAATATTGCCCAAAACAAAATAAGGCACTGTAGAACTTAAAATGAAAGCATGTCTTGAATATATATTAATTCATTCCAAGAATATTGAATGAGGACCAAAGAGTTCTATGAATATCATTTAGAGTACATTGGCATATATTAAAACAAATACACTCAAATATACATAAACAATTTTAGCATATATAAATTCACCTTACTGTCAGACTTATACATTTAGTAAGGAAAAATATTAATTGTTATGTTTTACAACCTCATGAGGAAAGTATGGTTTCACATAAATACTGATTTTTTTATATTTACCTCAGTAGGAAAGGAAATATGCTTTATTGACAGCTAAAGAATACTAGGACATGTTTATTGCTCAGCAATGAGAACCAATTTGAGGCTGATAGAAATGCAAACTTCTCTGCAAGGACACATTATTCATAGAGTGTGTTGATATTTTGAGACTCACTATAGTTTATTTTACATGCTGGGAAAAAACAAGAGTTCATCTATCACCTGCTTAATTGTGTGTGGAAACATTCCGGCCTAAGGAGTGCTGAAAAAGTAGCGTAGATACAGGGGCAGCAAGCAAGCTGTTCCTACTCAGTGTCTCTGCAGACCTCCCCCCCACCTCCTTCAAATAAGGATGAAATCTTACTGGCTGTGGCCACGTGGGGAAATAGCATGATAGAATGATCATTGTGGCCATAAGATGCCTCTGCTGCTAGAACACGACGCGTATTGTCTGTGTTTAGTTTCTGAGCATAAATTAAAATCTCGTCTTTGACTAATTAGTTATACTACTTATGTTATTTCAGATCTCTGTCCCTTTGGATATTTACTTCTAAATCTAGTTACTAATCAGATATATCTCAGCATTTAATATATTAGCTGGAGCCATATTTTTTATTTAATCAAAATTTTAACCTTTCTTATATAAAACATAAAGAGTAGTAATGATTGTTTTCATAAATATATGATTCATGTCATTGTATTCTTCTGAGACTCTCTTTCTTTTAATTTATCTACTTTGGAAAATGTTTAAGCAGTAATGCAGACTACTGACCATAGGATGTACAAGGAAAACTTTTAGCATGCTACAACAATCAAACCACTTCATTAGTTAAAGTAGTAATAATATTTGTAATATAGCATCAATCTATAGCACTAGTATATATAAGTTATACCCCTCTAAAATTGACAAAAATGAAAAATTTTAAAATAGTACAAAAAGGTGACTTTCCTCCACATTGCAGTTTTCAAAACCGTAATTAATAATCACATGTTCCAAAGAACCTTATTTTATTTACATAATTATCACTAAGAAATGCTTAAAACCATGTTCTGCTGTTGTGAACAGAATAATTTTTTATTTAAATATTTATTAAATATATTTGTCTTTTTACCTTAATCTCTTTCATTTTCTTTTTATAAGTCCCTCATGAAAGCATCCCATGTTCGTTTTTATGTGACTAACTCTGTCGTCTCATTTTCCCCTAGTCCTTTACCATTTCATTTGCTGCCAAGTTGTTGTTCTCTTTGAGGTGAAATTTAAAGGCTGTTTCTAGCCATTTCTAAGTCGTTTCATTTGATCAGAGAACAAAATTTGTTTGAATGTTATGAAAGTCATGCTTTGAGCCCAGATTTCACTTTATTTTAAGTTATCCCTGTAATTATTTAGTACCTCTGTCCAGAATGGATTTGCATCAAACTCTCGCAGGCTTTGTGTTTTTCCCTCATTCAGTA
>JADRCD010137899.1:0-18460 GCA_019843815.1 Montemys delectorum | reverse complement strand
AGAGAGAGAGAGAGAGAGAGAGAGAGAGAGAGAGAGAGAGAGAGAGAGACTAATTTTAAGTATTGTGTGTGCTTTCTTGATCCTACTGAAAATTTGGCTTTCCTCTCTGAATAATTTTATTCAAACCCCATGGCTGAAATTAATCTGGTATGGTAATTCATGCTTATAATTCATCAGTTGGAACATGGAAGCAGGAGGATCCAGAGTTCGAGTTCATTCTTAGCTACACAGCAAGTCCGACAATACTCTAGGCTATAGGAGACACTGTGTTAAGAGAAACAAACAAATACGTGAAACTAAACTTTCTGTTATCAAATTGCAATCATATCTTATACTTTTTTTTTTTTTGGTTTTTTGAGACAGGGTTTCTCTGTGTAGCCCTGGCTGTCCTGGAACTCACTCTGTAGACCAGGCTGGCCTCGAACTCAGAAATCTGCCTGCCTCTGCCTCCCAAGTGCTGGGATTAAAGACGTGCACCACCACCGCCCGGCGTATCTTATACTTTCTATATACAAGACTTTTATCAAACAATTTCTTCCACACATTGAGTCATCTTTTTTTTATTACATTGTTTTTCAAAGTGGAGCTCTTAAGCTTAATTTTACCTTTACTGTTTACTTTTCCTTGGTGTATTTCTAAGAAATTATTGCCCAATCTAAAGTAACAGAAAGTTCTTCCTAAGAATTTTTTAATTCTAGCTCTTACATTTATATCTTTGATCTTAGTTAATTTTTGCATGTAGTATTAAGCAGAGGTCCAGGTACATTCTCTAGATTGTGGCTATCCAAGTATTCTTGCACCATTGACAAGCAACTACTCATAAAGGCAAGAATTTAGCTCTAGATTCAAAATTACATTCCATTTACTCATACATATGTCTCTGAACTGGCACTCTGTAATCCTAGCTACTACATCTTTCTAGAAAAGTTTTAAATTGAGGAATAAAAGTCCTCAAATCCTGCCCTTCTCTTTAAAATTGTGAAGGAGCTATTCTGGGTTCTTGACTTTCTACATCAATTGGAGGATTGTGATAGTTATTATTGTTTGCCACATTTACAGAATCTAGAATTATTCAGGACACTAGTCTCTGAGCATGTCTAGAGACATTCTTGACTGGACTTATTGTGGAGGGATGATCAACCCTAAATGTGGACAGAAATATTCCATGGACTGAGTCCCATGCATGCAAAGGAGAGAGAAAAATGATCTAAAACCCAGCATTCATTGTTCTCTCCTTCCTGGCTACAGGTGTAATATAGCCAACTGTTCAGTTTCCTGCCACCATGACTTTCCCAGCATGATGGATTGTACCTTCAAACTGTTAGCCAAAATGATCCCTTCCTTTTTTGAATTCTATTGTCTTTATATTTTGTCACCACAATAAGAAACACAGCTAACCCAAAATCGTTACTGAAACATAGGGTCATTTCTGCAGTGGAACATATGTTCATGGACCTATGGAATAGATTTGTAGGGGAAATGTACAAGAATTTGTAACTTGGGGATAGAAACACCTTAGATTGTTATAAGCAAAACTTAATGAACCATTCTGGCAGGGACTGGAAAGGCCAGAATGCCAAGGAAAATAAGGAATCTAGAGACCCAGATCATAAGATTTTAAAAGGGAATGAGAAGAAGACGGGAACTGGAAGTAATTTGTGTTACATCTTGGCAGAAAATCTGGATAGGCTCAAATAATATCTTGAGAATTTTGAGTTTAAATTAATGAACCAATTTGTTTGGCTGAGGACGTTTCAAGACAGGTTAGCAACTAAGTGAATGGTCACCATTCACTGATAATAGCCAGAAATATCTATAGCTATAAAAATTTATTAGGGTAGATCAAAAAATATCCTCTTTGATAGGGAGAGGAGGGACTTAAACTTGTAGACAATGGGAGTATGAAAACAATGTTAACTGTTGAAGAGAGTCACACTTTTAAAGTAAAATTTCATCCTCTGCAATAGGACAATATCAAAGGCATCCCCAAGGCAAAACTCTACACTTGGAAATTTCATCTTAGGAAAAATTCATATTTATTTGAAAAGACAGAATTTAACTTTAAAGGGCCACTGAACAGATCCCCTGTCTCAAATAGCTACATAGAAAATATTTCTTCATTGTCAACCTGGAGGACACACAGAGGCCAATACAACTATGGTCTTAGGAGATCAGGCTATACCTAGAACTGACTTCAAAACATGGCATAAAGGTTACAATAGTTCCCAACAGTAGAACCTCAGTGATAAAGTTTGGAACTAGAATATTCTCCAAAGGCCAAAGGTGTTAAAAGCTTGGATTCCAAGGCAGTTGCATAAATAAAAGAAACTTTTGGAGGTTGGAGGTCATTTGGTAGGTAGTTGGCTTGGAGGATAGGAGTTGTATTAAGGCTAATATTTTAAGTGGTGGTAAGCAATTGTATGCCAATTTTAGATAACCTAGACAAAATTAATAAATACCTAGAATAACACAAATAACCAAAATAAGCTCAAGAAAAATAGAAATGACCAATCTGAATAGACTCCCTTTTTGTGTAAGTAGACCACACTCAACTGGATTTCCCACATTTGAGCGTATTTGGTAGCATAAATTGGTCATAAGTAGTTAAAATAAAGGACACAGAGATGGGTACTTAGGAAAGGTGTGATCTGAGAAGAGTAGGGGAAGATAAATACAATCAAAACAATCTTACACAAAACTCTCAAAGAACTGCTAACACCAATGAAGTGTCAGTTTTCATACTAGAGTAGATCTCACCTCAACCAAAGGAATCTAGAAAATTATTCATAAACACTCCAGCTGGCTTGTCTCCTAGATTGTAGCTACCAGCAGCTACATGAACTGGGTTCCTAAAAGGAAAGCTGGAGCTGAATGGGAGGGACCAGGAGAGAAGGATGAGTTTCAAAGACAAAGTTTCTGATCAAGGCCCAATGTTTACTTATGAGTGGGAGCTTATAAAGAGGGGGAACCTATCCTCCCACTATGCCAGTAGCCTTGTCAGGACCTCCTTGCCTTGTCAGGATCTAGTCAGAAAAACGGGCTCAGCTGCTCATCATGTAGTGGCTCCTTGTAGGAAGCTGCAGATGTGGCAAGACAATATAGACTTTGCCTAGGTTGGAAGACTCCACCTTAAGTGGGCTGGCAGGCTGTGGCAAAACAAGGTCTGATTCAGCCTGCTTGAGGCTGTGGGGGGAGGGCACGCTAGATGGTTTTAGATTCTGTCAATTGACAATCAATGTTGGCCATCAAGAGTCAACCCCTTGTGGACTCATTTCATTCATAACCTTCTTTTTCTTCCTATAGCTCATGGCGATCTCAAAGTGCAAAATGCATTCAGTCCAACTTCAAAAATCCTCACAGTCTGCAACAGTTTCAACACTGTTCCAGTGCGTTAATACATACTCTTTGATTTCTTCTGTAATCTATAACTAATGAAAAGTATATTGTTTAAATTTACTATATTTGTAAGTTTTCCCAATTTCTTTTTCTTATGTAGCCCTAATTTTACAGTGTATTTCTGATAATATTGCCTCTAATTCTGAGGGAAAGTGAGCCTGGTTTTACCAAGAATGTAATCTGTGTAAATGATAAAGTTAACGCAACAAAATATGCTGGCATTCAAAGGTCAATAAATCTGATGGGTTTAATTCTTAAAAAGATGGCAAGAATATCTGAAGTCAGACATGTCAGTTCACAGATGTTATCGCAAAACTTGGGATATGAAAGTAAAATCAGGATCTGAAGTTCAATTTAAGCTATACTGTAAGTTCAAGGCTAGCCTGAATGACATCAACTGAGAGGGAGAGAAAGGGCTTATGAGAATTTTTCTGCAAATCATCACCTGAGCAATATAACAGAGGATGGAACATAAATTTATTATACTGCATATTCTCAGTGTTTTCTTAGAACATTTAAACAAAAATTCCTAATACTGACTGTAACTTACTTTTAAAATGATATTTTCTACAAGTATCTGATCCTCAGAAAAATTGTGACTTAGTCATAGCCTGACTCTTCTAAAAACAGCCTTGTCAATTTGTCTTTACATAATTCTGTTCCTGAAACCAAATTATTTTTAAAGATATTATTCAATCAACAAATTAACATTGTTTTCCTAATTCTTATTGTTTTGGCACAGTCACGTACAAACCAGGCTGACTTCAATCTTGCTATGTAGTTGAACTGATCCTTCTGTTTTCATCTTCCAAAACTGGGATTTAAAAAGCGGTCAGTGAAATAGCCAACAGAGAACCTGAAGAGACCACCCCCCAGTAGATAGTCATGTTCCCCAATTGTTCCTGTCCAAAGGAAATGCAGGGACAAACAATGGAACAAAGACTGAAGGAAAGACCATCCAGAGACTGCCCCACCTTAGGACACATCCCATCCTCAGACAACAAACAGTGACACTATTGCTGTTGCTAAGAAGTACTTGCAGACAGGAGCCTGTTATCTCTGTCCTCTGAGAGGCTCTGTCAGCACCTGACTAATACAGATGCAGATGCTCACAGCCAATCATCAGACTGAACCCAGGGACCCCAATGGAAGAGTTAGGGGAAGGACTAAAGGATCTGAAGGGGATCGAAACACATAGGAAGAACAACAATATCAACTAACCAGACACCACCCCAGAGCTCCAAGGGATAAAACCACCAACCAAAGAATATACATGGAGGGATCCACGGCTCCAGCTTCATATGTAGCAGAGGACTGCCTTATCTGGCATCAGTGAGAGGGGAGGCCCTTGGTCCAGTGGAGGCTTGATGCCCCAGCAAAGGGGGATCCTAGAGTGGTGAGGTGGGAGTAGGTGTGTGGGTGGGGGAACACCCTCATAGAAGCATGGGGAGGGGTAATGGGATGAGAGGTTTGTGGTGGTGAGTCCAGGAAGGGGGACAACATTTGAAACATCAATAAAGAAAATAATTAATAATAAAAAGTAAGTCAGCTTTTAATTTTAAATTTATATTTATTTATCTTTACTAAATGATTGCTTTCTTTTTATTCCCCAAAAAGAACATAACAGGAATAATTAAGCCTGATCAGCCTTTTTAAATTTTAGTTATTATAACACTATTGAGAACAACCTCAGGACTGAAAAATAATCTAACAAATTGAAAGAAAATTTAGATTTTCTAGTTTAATTATAAGTAAAACGTGTTAATTAAATACGTTTCAACAACTGTGTATTTCTCCAATTTAAATTAAAGGACATATTTATGTTGAAACACTTGTGAAATATTCCTCTACAAAAAGATTTGGTTTTTAGGTTAAGTACTCTTATTGGTCAAGGACAATCATAATGTGGCTCCTGTAAAAAGAAATAAGGATGTAAGAGATTATTAATTATTGCTGTATTCATTGTATCCTCTTACTCTCCCAACAACAATTAATAGAAAATGCAAATTGGGTGCTATAATTCAACAAAGGCTCTCCCTCTTCTGTGTTCTTTTAATTATGATTGCAACACTAAATCAGCCGGCTATGTAGCCTTGTCAACCACAGGTGCACATTGCCTTCCTAGCAACCATCTCATTAGTTTCTATTGCAAAACTGGGTGTTATAAAAGCATTACAAGATGTATGGGGCACATGGAGACAGTAAGCTGCCCCCCTAGATCCTTTGAGAGACTTAATTCACTTTATTTTTCTTGTATAAAAACCCTTACGTGGTAATCATAGCTAGAGAGCCTGGGTCCCCTGAACTGAGACTCTGGTCTGGATTTTCACAGATGGTAAACATAGTCTCTTTCTAGAGGGTCAGAGGATAAGTAGTTGTATGTCTTGGAGATGGTATCAAAGGTGGCCTTGGCAGAGGTTTCCAGGATGCTGGTGTAGCCCCTGGCTAATGAGTAGCAGTCATCACTACTGGCCAGCAGCAGCAGCTTCTTGGGCACAGGGGCAGAGACAATGCCAGTGCCTCTGGGTGCAAGGATGAGATGCACCAGCACAGAGCCACAGCAGCCTGTCACCTTGTATGGGATAATATGGGGCTTATTCCTCCCAGAAGCCTCTCCACACAGGGAAGATGGAAAACTTGGCCAAGATTATGTCCCCTCGAATGGCAGTGGCTACCTCCTTGGAGCACTTAACACCAAGACCAACATGACCATTTTAGTCCCCAATATCGACAAAACCCTTGAACCTGGTCCTCTAGCCAGGCCAAATTTACATCTGCACTGGCATGATCTTTAGAACCTCATCTTTCAGGGATGTGCCCATAACATCATGCCCCTAAAATCATTAGCTAAAGAACTAACTCTTTCTAGTTTAAGAGAAAAATAATCAAGATTGAAACAAACTTGGGTATTAAAGTAAATTCTATATAGATAGTGAAATATAACAGATATAATTCAGGCTTGAGTAAGAATTCTTATTTTAGTATATGTCTAAGTTGTCATCACTTTTTCTTCTCTTGTGGTGTTCATTTTAATTTCATCACACATATACACACACACACGCACATGTGTGTATACATATAGTGTTCATGTACACTCTACATGAGGCAGAACAGGTACTTTTGTCTTTACAAGGCCTCTGTTATCTCACTTAATGTGATGATATTTTCATATCCAACCATTTTCTCACAAATTTCATGATTTTATGGCTGAATAAATCTTACTTTGTACACAGATCATATTTTCAATCGTTTGTTGATGAATGAATAATGTGGTTGTGTTTCCCTGGTCTTGTGACTAGTGTGGTAACAAACATGAATGTTTATCTCTGTGGTAGAATTTGGAGAATTTTAGGTTTGTGCCTGAGATTGGCATGTCTGAACGACATGGTAATTCTATTTTGGGTTTTCTTAGAAACCTTCACATGGATTTTCATAATGGTTTTCCCAGTTTACACTCTTGTTAACAGTGAATAAGGTGTCCTCTCTGCAACACCCTCACCAATACTTGTAGACTTGTAGTTTGTCTTCTTTGTGATATCCCTTACAACTGGATACAATGGGAGTGAGATGCCAACTCGAAGCAGCATTATTTTATCATTATGCTTTGACTAAGGACTAAAGACCTTGAATACATTAAAAAATATAGGGGGAGGGAGGTTGGGATAGGTGATTTCCAGAGGGAAAACCAGGAAAGGGGATAATATTTGAAATGTAAATAAATAAAATATCCAATAAAAATTTCACAAAAAATATGGATTTGACATTGTATTTATTCTTTTGAGAGTTTTCCATATAGTTCATTGACCTGGTTTCTGAATGGAATATTTGTCATATGGTATTAAATTTCTAGTTCTTTATGTATTTCATTTATTAACCCCTAGTCTAAGTATAGTTGACAAACATTTTATCCAATCTGGAAGGCTGTCTGTTAGTTTCCTTTGTGTCAAAGTATCTTATTTCATGCAGTTTCATTTGTCAGTTCTTGAAATTAGTTCGTGACCCTCCAATGTCCATTATAGAAATGTCTTGAGTATTTTCCTCCCTCTTACAGTTTTAGCATTTCAGCTTCTAAATTAAGGTCTTTGATCCATTTTTAATTGCTTTTTTATCTGATGAAAGATACGAATATAATTTTGTTCTTCTGCTCTTGGATTCCCACTTTTTCCAACATCATTTGTTGAAGAGACAGTCTTTCAACTGATATATTTTTAGACATCTTTTTCAAAACTCCAGTGGCAATATCTATGTAGATTTATTTCTGGGGTCTCCTCTCTGTTCCCTTGATCTATATGTCTGTTTGTGCCAGTCCCTGCTCGCTTTGTCTTTGTAGCTTTGTAGACAATTTGAGATCAGATATAGTATTTGTGTTTCTCTCATTGTCCTGATTAGGATTAGTTTGTTTATCTGTGGTCATTTCTGTTTCCATATTAATTTTAGATTTTTTTCTAGCTCTTTGAAGAATTACATCAGAAATAAGATGGTGTTGCAATGCATCTATAGGATAATGTTATGTGTGAAGAGTAATGATTTGACTTCTTCCTCCCCTATTTGAGTCCCCTTTACAACCTTCTTTTGTGTTGTTACTCTAAGACTTCAAGCACCACACTGAGTAAAAGAGGAAATGGACACTCTTGTCTCATTACAGACTTTTAAGAAAATGCTCTCAGTTTTTTCCCATCTAGTATAATGTTGGCTATGGATTTATCATATGTAACCTTTATTATATTGAGTTGCATTGGGTCTATTCTTATTGTATTAGAGTGGTTTTTTTTGTTTTGTTTTGTTTTTGTTTTGTTTTTGTATCATGAAGGCATGTAGAGCTTTGGCAAATGTTTTCTCTGAGTCTAACAAGATTGCTGGGTGGTTCCAGTCTTTATGGCTGCTATTTTGATATTTTGCACTTACCAATTTTCATATGTTGAACTAATCTTGCATCCCAGGAATGAAACTCGCTTTGCCATGGTGCATAGCCTTCTTAATATGTTCTTGAAATCCGTTTCCAAGTACTTTGTTGAGATATTTTATCTATGTTCATAAAGGAAATTGATCTTTTGTATTGTGTTTTTACTCCACTTAGAAATCAAGATAATCCTTCCATTGTAGAGTGGGTTTGATAGTGTTACTTCCTTTTTATATTTAATGGGATAATTAAAAAAAATTATTATTGGTTTCTCTTAAAAGATTTAGTATAATCTGACATTGAACTGGTCCAGTTCTCATTTTTTTGTTTTGCTTTGTTTTGTGTTGTTTCAATTGGGAGACAAGATTGTTTCAATTTTGTTCATTGTTATGAATCTGATTAAGCTGTTCATATTAGTACAAGTTGTTAATGGACTAATTTTGACAGTTCATATATATCTAGGAATTTAATCATGTTTTAAGACTTTCTACTTTTACGGAATATACATTTTTGAAGTATCTCCTTTACAGTCCTCTGGCTTCTATTGGATCTATAGTAACTTACTCATTTTTATTTATAACTCTCCCTCTTTTTTGGATAGTTTAATAAGAGATTATCATTCTAATAGATCTTTCCAAAGAGCCAAATTTTCGATTACTTTTATTAGTCTCTCTTCAGTAATTTTTGCCCTGCTCTTGCCTTCTTCCTGTTTTTCTAGAGCCTTGAGGTGCATCACCAAGTTGTCTGAATTGTTCCTCATTTTTCTTTTAGCATAATCATTTGTAGTTAAAACCTATCATCTTTTAATTGGTAAGCCAAGGCCATTTGAGTTTGTTTATTACTAAGAGAGTATTGCTATTTCCAATACATTTTGACATTCTAGTTGGTTGAATTATTGGTAGTTATTTTCTTTCTCTTCTTTTAGTATTCAGGGTATGGTAGTTTGTTGTATTTGATATACTGAATTCTTTCCTAGATCTATATTCACCTTTTTTAATCACAAAGCTCATTATTTACTGTGTTCTCTTTGTATATAGTGCTCCTTTAAGAATTTTCCAAGGATCTCACTTATATGGCACGGATTGCCTTAATACGTGATCGTTTTAAAAGTATTGCTATTACTCCATCAATTTTAAGAGATAACATGGCTGGATATAGTGACTGCAGTTAACCTTTACTTGCTTCCATGACTTGAAATGTGTCACTCTCTGTGTTCCTGTCTTTTAGAATTTCTGACAAGAACTTATGTTATTCCGATATTTCCACAATTTTATGTGAGCTAGCATTTTTCCCTTAAGGCTTTCAGAATTGTTTCTTTGCTTTGTGTTTTACGTCTTGAATATGATATGTTATTCTTCTCTGACCGTGCCTCTTTGGAATGTTTGAATGCCTGTTTCTTTCTCTAGCTTTAGGGAAATAGTTGTTATGAGTTCATTGAATACAATATCCATGCCTTTAGATTTTATTTCAGCCTTTCTTTCTACTCCATGAATTCATAGATTTGGTCTAAAATGTATTCGAGGGTTCTTGAAAATTTTATTCATGTTCATTTGTTTCTTTTTCTTTATGTATGTGTTATTGTCTGCATGTGTTATTGTCTTGACTTTATCTTCCACCCCCAGAAATTTCTTTTTCTGTCATTGACTTATAGGAGAACACAATTGTACATGTCACTATCCTAGATTTTCTATGGAAATAAATGACTGGACATAAGCCTCCACACACATACACACAAAAGTAGTCTTGCTGAGTTAGTGATATAAAAGGGAGTTCAAGGATTTGCAATGTATTCAGACACGTTTGAGCATGATTGCAGAAATTTATGTATAAGGGGATAATAAAATGGTCAGACACACCTTTTCTGGGTCACTTCTCTCTTACATAACAGACTTACCCTCTGAAAGATCTGTTACTGTCAGGATTCTGTTCTTCAGTGTTTTGACTCTACCCCAACCAGAAGTGAAACTCAAAATGATTATTAGGACAGACTATTTACACAGTCATGGATTTCAAAAGCTTAACTTTCTACCTTCAGGGGAGATAACAATAAAAGGCTATTAGAAGATTCCTCGGTCTCTGATAAGTCATTCATCATGGGGTGCTGCAGATCTGACTCTAAGCATCATAGAAGAAGAAAAACTGTTCTCCTCCTTGCAACAGCTCCCAGCAAGTGTTGTCTCAGCTGGTCCACATGGTATCGTCTCATGAGGATTTTATTAGCACATCAAAAAGATAGATAAAGGATGGCTTTTGTCATATAAGTCATTTCCAAACATCATCTATTGCTCTGTAATTACATGGAAAGGAGGCTCTCTGACAAAAACTGTTTCTTTCACGTCAGGTGACAGCTATTTGATTTTATGCTATTTTATTTTTCTCAGTAAACTGTTTTGAAACTCGAAAGTAAGTTCTTATCATGTAAATTTGGCAAAATATTCATAAACCAGGATGGATGGAAGGCAATATGACCTTTTCACAGTCAACACAGATGCTGAGCGTGACAAAGGATGTGGGTTTTCTGATCTGGTAATCTAGCACATGTGGTCTCTCAGGCTCCCTCATGACATCAGCCTGTCATCAATTGTCATGTCCTCCAGGTGCAGTTAGTCTTCCCCTGGCCAAGGAGAATGTTCATAACATAAGATTGAAGACAACTCCACTTTGACCTACAGAAGATAGACACGCAGGGCAAAGTTCCTGCCAAGTATCCTCAAGAAAGGAAAATAACTGCAGAGAAAAATCAAACGGAATGGTTCTGTTAAAGATGAAGGGAATTTTAAAATAATAAGAGATAGAAGAAGAGAAAATATGAAGAAGCAAAAAGAAAGGATAGAAAGAACTCATATTTATACCACGTTAATGGTTGAGAAGAAAAAATCTAAAAGTGTTGACTTTGTTACCATATCAATTTAAAAATACCACCAAGTCACTCGCGAGAGCTGTCCTTCTTTCTAAGCCAACACTCCAGTAAGGACGAAGCCATGCTCAGCTCGAGCACCAAGATTGTGAAGCCCAATGGCGAGAAGCCGGACGAGTTCGAGTCTGGCTTCTCTAAGGCGCTGCTCGAGCTGGAGATGAACTCAGATCTCAAGGCACAGCTGCGGGAACTCAACATCACCGCAGCCAAGGAACTTGAAGCTGGTGGTGGTCAGAAAGCTATCATCATTTTTGTACCAGTTCCTCGGCTGAAATCTTTCCAGAAAATCCAAGTCCGGCTAGTTCGTGAATTCGAGAAAAAGTTCAGTGGGAAGCATGTAGTCTTCATTGCTCAGAAGAGGATTCTGCCCAAGCCAACCCGGAAAAGCCGTATGAAAAATAAGCAGAAGCGTCCCAGAAGCCTCACCCTGACAGCAGTGCACAACGCCATCCTTGAGGACGTGGTCTTCCCAAGTGAAATTGAGGGTAAGAGGATCCGGGGGAAACTGGATGACAGCCGGCTCATAAAAGTTCATTTAGACAAAGCACAGCAGAACAACATGGAGCACAAGGTTGAAACTTTCTGGTGTATACAAGAAGCTCACAGGCAAGGATGTTAATTTTGAATTCCCAGAGTTTCAGTTGTAAATAAAATGACTGAATAAAGTGTCATTCATAGTGAATCTATATATATATACCACCAAGTCATAGTTTAAACTCAATGACTGTATAAAATTTTATCATATAGTCAAAAAATTCATATAGTATATTAGTGGTCTAGGACAATTCATGTAAACCTAACGTTCTATTTGCTCCAGGAGACACACACAGACTGACTCTGATAACATTTAACTACTAAGCTTTATTTACTCCTGCCCTGCCGTGTCTCCAACTCCTGACATGCCCAGGACTCATCTCCTACCCAGAACTGCACAATGCTATCCTCCTTTTCCTATCTTACTTTCTACTTAATAATCTGATATAGTTAGTGCATGTTGTATTTTCTTGCTTGTTAATCTCACTCTGATTAATACATTAAAAATAATAAGGGCAGGCTAATTTTTGTTCCTTTGTTTATTGATAGATTTAACACATGAAAATTACATGGAATGCTGTAGATACAAAATAAAGTGGTTGCTTGGTATTCAGGGAGATTAAGATACCAAAAGTATGACTCTATACTGGCCCATTGTGTAAGATGGGGTAGTATTTGTATATAACCTGTACATGATTCCTATCTACCTTAAATAACTTCCAGGTTTCTTCTAATACCTAATATAATGCAAATTTGGAAATAGCTTGGAAATAGCTGTCCTAGGGTATTGTTTATGGAATGATGAAAAGAAAAGGTTTGTGCATGCTAAACATGAATGCAACCAACACAGCTCTAACTACATTCTGATCCGTGGTTAGTTGCATTTGTGGATATGGAAACCCACCCTTGCATGTTTATGAATGAGTTAATAAGATACAATGTAAAAAGCAAGTTGTAAAACACAATACAATGTGATACAGCTCATATAAAGGTTTAAAAACACCCAAATGGCATTATCCATGAATAGTTAGAACATTTTTAATGAACTGGAAAAGATGTATTTTAACTCCTGGAAGTGATTGTTTCAAAAAAAAGTGATTTGAATACATTTAGGTGGAAATAGCACTCCAACTTTATCTCAGATGTGCTTCTTCTGTATAAATATGCAAAAGCTAATAAGCAAAAATTAGTTGTAAAATCTATACATTGTGATTTTGTATATTTAAGTTAAAATAAAGGAAATGAGTAACTCTATTATAAGCTGCCAGAACTCATTTGGGATTGGGCAGGTATGCATCATCCCTGGGGGTGAAGGGGTCAAGTAACATCACTCTCAGGGTACTTTTACCAGGAATCAACTTTCAGCTTTGCATCCAGGTTCCTGAAGCTCTGATTTATTCTATTTAGTAAATTTAAAACTTCAGATCTTAAATTGATTCCCTAAAATCAATCTAGATGTAATGTGAGGAAAAATGGTTACCAAGAAGTGAAATGTGTCATGATTGCCTGAGACGAACTTGGTAAATCCTGTGCATTGTTTGCCAGAAATAAACTTGGTCCATCGTGTTTTAGCTACAGTGTGATGCTTAAGAGCTGAGAATACTCAGCTCTTGGAAAGGTTACTAGAGTGACCCCAGGTGCTGGGGTCCAGAGTGTAAAAGAAGCAGCTGTTTGGGGGCTGCAAAGCTCAGTATGTGGGTGACTTGTGGTGCATAGATACATATTTCTATAGAGAAGGTACTGAATGCAAAGTCTAGGCTTGTGTGCAATCAGCTCTTAGCAGCAGACCCTCACTAAAGCCATCTATGAACTCTGCCAGTCTCAGAGACATACATTATTAAAGCTGATGCTGTAGGTCAAGGACTGAACAATTATTCTCCTACTAAGGACCATTTTAAATAATGTTCTCTGTATGGGTCTTGTAGTTTTTATTGACCAAAAGATAACATTGAAATCCATAAGTGGCATGAAGAGAAGCAGCCACACTGATCCCACAGATATAACCGTGATATTCTAGTAAGTTCATCTACTCAAGTAGGAAAATATGCGCAGTTCTCATCGGGCTTTTTAAGGATCTGAGCACAGCTCTGCAAACCCATGACTAACTTCAGGAATCCCAGTGACCTGAAGCTGGCTGCCATGGATTTTTATTCCAGGTAAGGGTAACACCAAGCCTTAGAGGGGAGAACAAAAGATACCCTCTTATTACATCTTCCCAATGTTGGACTGCTAACATTTCTTAACTTATTACAGCTGTCCATTGTAAAGCCAGATACAAGGGACTTCAGAAAAGTTATACACCTTGTATAACACTTCAAAAAATTGCACAAACATGATGGAACAGGGGACATTGTATTAAATACGATGAGCAAGGAACAGAGTGGCAAAGGCCGACCGACTCACTTCTCTTTGGAAGTTAAAATGTTGTTTTCAACTTTCAAGTAGAGAGAATCGTGGTCAGTGGAGACTGGGAGTGCTGGTTGGGAGGGATATAAAGGGAAGTCAGATAGGTGTTATCTTAGTTAAATTTCTGTTTCTGTGAAGAGACACTATAACCAAGGCAACTCTTATAAAGGACAATGTTTAATTGAGGCTGGCTTACAGGTTGAGAGGTTCAGTCCATTATCGTCATATCAGCAAGCATGGCAGCATCCAGGCAGGCATGGTGCTGAAGAAGGAGATAAGAGTTCTCTATCTTGATATGAAGGCACTCAGGAAAAGATTGACTTCAAGCAGCTAGGACAAGGATCTTAAAGCCCACACCCACAATAGCACACCTCCTCCAAGGCCACACTTCCTCCAACAAGGCCATATCTCCTAATAGTGTCACTCCCTGAGCCAAGCATATTCAAACCACCACAAGAGGGGTACCAGAATATAAAAATCTGTGCAAAGAATTCTCAAAAATTAAAGTTAAAACTACTATGTGACCTAGATAGTTCATTCCTGGGCATATGCACAGAATAGATAAGAAGAATAAGTTGCATTATCACACAGCATTGTAAGGTGAGTCTACTTTACAACATTCATTGTGTATTTTTTTTTCAAAATAATAGAGAACACGTCATATCTAGCAGAGGGAAACGATAACTTTTCAAGAAGATGAAAATGAAAATTACCTAGATTTGATCATGATAATGCATTCCAGTGTCAGATTCTCAGGGTGTTCCCCATGGCTATGCACAATTATTGTGTTGATTCAAAAGAAAAATAGGAAACAGAATTGTTTAATTCAGAGGAGAGGTCAAGGAGGCAAAAGAATACTGCCAAGAGCTGTATGAGTTAAGTACCTTCTGTATGGTGATTATGATTAATCTAAGACACGATGGCTGCATTGAAAGTTCCCTACACCGAGATGGACTCCAGGAATAAAGGCAAGACAATAAGAGGTCAAAATGTCAAGCTCCTTTGAACCACATAAAAGCAAATTTAATAAATGGCTCTCAGAAACTGTTTATGAGCAAACATTAGGGCAAGCCTGCCTGTCTCGGACACTCAGGCCTGCCAAGATCTAACGGATATAGATTGTTCCACTGACCCAAGTATGATTCCTTGACTTAATCAACCCACCATTAGCATCAGTGCCAAGAATGAAATCAATAATCCTCTGAGATAGAAGACCCTTTAACTCCAAGAAAATAGCCAGACATGTATTTATATTCTTCTAACAACAGTCAGACCAGTCTGAGAATGCTGAGTGTTTTGCTCCCTCGTTACATAGATAGCTGAAAAGTCATTTCTTGAAAATGGCATGACTAAGTAAACCATCTCCAATAACATAATTAATAATGATAAAGCATATAAGAACTGACAAGCTTTCTGCTGGACCCAAATGAAACAGTACTTCTGTAATCTAAAGGTTCTTTATTACTTTCTCTTACTTCTTCTAGCCTTCAGGGGAAACTAACCACTCTATTCTCTAATGAGATATTTAATGCTGAAAAGTATTGCATTTCAGACAGTCTGTTGGCCAAAAATGCTGACAGTATGGTTTGAGTGACATTCTGTCACAGCTGTAAAGTTTAGGGATCCACAGGCACAATGCACCCTGCTACACTCTGAACAATGTCTGGGGCTTTCCGGGCAGTTCAATGAGGCAGAAGATACAGAATGCAATACAGAACTATTTCCTTCACCATGGGATGGGCTACGTGCACATGCTTGCATTAAATGAGATCACAATGAGCATATGGAACTCACTGAACAGATTCCAGGAAATTAGACCAACAAAGTATTCAAATCCATGGGAACATGATTTCTGAATGAACATAACTTGAATTTAAACATTTCTAGAGAGCCATTTGGTTATACAGCAACTTCTTTAACTCACTTTTATACATCATTATATGAAGTAATTTTTCCCTAGAAGACATTAGAAAAATCCAGCCTGAGATCAAATATTTAGACAAAACACGATTTGGATGGCTTACAGCAATTGATGAGTGATAAAACTAATAGAAAATAATTTAAACTAAGGTAGACATTGCCCTCCTCCCAAGATGTTTACTGTCTACTGAGAGGAACCCACATTAATTAAAAAATCACATAGCATATAATTAAAACATGATACAGTGAATATGAAATTTAAAAGGAGATATGAGGGCTCCACTAAAACGTCTCCAGCAATCAACAAGAGAAAGCCCATAGGTTACCTTTGATCTAAGATCTATAGAGTAGAGTAGTTTAACTAGGTAAGGAGATAAAATATACAAAAGTCCTATAAGACATGGAAACACTGGGACATGTGAAGATCAAACAAAGAACCCCAAGTTCAATCTTGAATATTTGTAATGGAGATGACTCTCAGTGCAAGTGAACAGCCAGATACTTGGGTAATCATCCTGTAGCCCCATGCTAAACATTTTTGTAAAGCCACACTAGCATGAATAACACAATTCTGCTGTGATCATAAATCTGCTGAGAGCTGATAAGAAACATGAAATACTTTTTTATAAACTTTTATCTCTTCAGTCTCTTTTGAACACAGCACTCTCTTCCTAGAAGTCTATGATCAAGCAGGCTTCCCACTTCACCTCCACAGGGTCCCAGGTCCACTTTGGAGAGATACACACAAGACATCACTCTTCAGTCCATGAAGAACGAGAGGACAGGACCTTCTTGCACAAAGCTTAACCGTCTTAGAAATGGGGCGTTAGAAAGATGCTTTGGTACTGACAGACTAAGAAAAATCAGTCTCTGTGTTGGGTAATTTTCATAGTGGTACTTGGCACAGAACTGGACGCAAGGACATTAACAAATTCACTTCAGTATTGTAAAACACTGTTGAAGAAGAAGTGAGCTTTTGACCTTGCCAATACTTCTTTCAAATGATTAGGAACCACCTATCATAAAAGCAACCATTATTTTTTCAGTCCACTTTAAAGTTAAGAGTCCTTAGACTGATGCTACTGAGCTGACATTAACTTTTTATTCTCTGTCCCTGAGGACATACCACATAAAGCATGTATGTGCAAGTGTTTACAGTAAGTATTCCTTTGCCACAAGCAGAGAATGTCAGCCTAGTCACCCGATTAAACAAAAGGAAGAAAGAAGATATAAAAAGTCACTAGGGGTGAGAGGAAAGTTTTTAACTGCTGTGAGGCTTGGTCCCTCTCAAATCTCCCAGCCCTGGGGGTAGCCTTGCAGAGCCTGGGTGTGTGGGATGGTGAGCTATGATAGGCAGCCTGGTAAGAGGTTGTACTCGGTCTTAGAACCCCAGGTGTTTGGCCACACCTCTTGGGTCCCTGGCTCCTGTCACAGCTACAGCCTCCCACAGCCCAGTCCCTCCCCCTCCCCAGAGGTGTGTAGCCATCAGTCGCTTATCAGCAGCACCAAGCCCTCCCACTTGCAAATAAGGCTTCCCCAAGCTCTCAGACCAAGAGGGTGAGAAGTACCTTCTGTCAGACCCTGACCCATCCCAAAACTGTATATAAGAATCCTATCTGGAAGGACTAAAGGTGTGTAAGCACTACTCAGTCATCCGAGAGCTTCTGTAATCAGAGCTGTAATACTTGGGAAGAGGTCTGCTCTCCCCCCGACCCCCCCAAAAAAAGCCACCTGAAGCTCCAGTGCACTCATCGCTGGGTAATCGGCCTCTCTTAGGCCCAACCTGACCCGACTCAGCTCAGGGTGATGTGATGTAGCCAAGATGGCACAGCAGAGACAGAGGTGGAGCAAGCTGCAGTAGCCGAAGTGGTGGAAATGACTTCGTCTCCCTGCTTGCACTCGCTCCCCTTTGCATGAACTCTTGCACCTGACCAGGCCAGAGATCTCCGTGGAAAGCCTCTGGTACATAGGCCCACGTGGGTGTGGACAACCTTCTCTTGCTTTGTAAACTTTTAGCTCCTCTGAAGTGAAGAATGGAAAAACCTTTAGCCTGTGAGATGGAAAAATGGTGCTAAGAACAGGCTAAGAACACAGGCTCTGAGAATACTCCTTAATTCAAGCTCAGTCATCGCCAGGAGAAAGAAAAATATATATGTTGGCTGGGTTCTAGAAGAAGGGCGCTACAGCATCATGATGGGAAGAACATACTTGCCAAGAGAAGTGCTTTCCAGAAAATTCCAGAAACCCACGAGTATATTTCAAATCTGAGGGCCTGATATCTTCAACAATAGTTCAAAAGTAGCCTGGTCAGTTGGCTCTGAGGAGCCAGAAAACGTTTCTCCTCTAATCCAGGAACAGCAACGTGTCTCCCACCTCCCTCTGACTCT